>CM075808.1:9688385-9744778 GCA_037975025.1 Excoecaria agallocha | reverse complement strand
TCTTGACATCTGCCCTATTTTATTTGGGGATAAATCATCATTTAAATTTGCCCCCAAGCATAGAATGAAGAAGGTTGTCCACAAGTTATCCAATTTGTAAACTCAACAGGCAAAGCCTGATTCTGTTTAAGGTTTTTTATTTTGCCTCTACATTGAGATTAGTTCTTATTTATATGTCTTTATTTTATTCTATTTATTTTTAATCAAATTCTTATTTTGTAATTACTCATTGCTTTCTTTTCATGTGGTGTATATATTTCAATTTTTTTGCCACAACATTCATGACCTTATTTATGATATTATAAAGATTTTAACTTTTATATTGTCGTAAGTGAGTTTACTTAGCGTCTACTATTATTTTTGTTTTTCTAATTACTATGATTCCTTGTAGATGAATTGAAAGAGGTAAAAGAATATGCAAGAGCAACACCTTTTAATCTATTACTTAAGATATTAAATCCTTTATGCGTGAGACTTTTTAATGCTGTAATCCTATTAACATCCCTTCATAGATTTTTAGCAAAGATGTTCATTCTACAAATATGGAATACTAATTACGATAACTAAAATTAGGGAACTTTGACACTTGAAATTGAAAGTGAAAAATAAAGCAAAGCTTGAGGGATCAATATGTAATGCTTACATTGTGGAAGAGGCATGACACTTCTGTTTCACATTAGTTTGAACCATAAGTTATGTGTCAGAGGAAAAATGTCCCTTGTAATGATGATGGTTGTGATATTGATGAAGCATATCGATATCTTTCAATATTCGACATCTAAGTCGATTTTATGCTCCAACAAAAAGTAAGATGTTAAAAGATCATAAGGCAGCACATGCATATATTTTGTTGAATTGTGAGGAGGCTTCCCCATACACTACAAGAAAATACTAAATTAGTAACAAAAATTATTCATTTTTTGTTGCAAATTAAAATTAAAAAAGAAAATTAGTAATGGAAGGCACTTTAAGAAAATCATCAAATTAGTAATGAAAATTGTTGATTTTTCATTGCTAATTAAAATTAGCAATGAAAAAAGTGGTTGCAAATTTGACAGTTGCTAATTTTTTAGCAATGGAATCACTACAAGAAAATCTGGAAATAGCAACGAAAAAATAGCAACGGAAATAATTCCGTTGCTAAATTAGAAATGGAAAACATATTCCGTTGCTAAAATAATTACCGTTGCTAAAATTGGTTAAATTTGTAGATTTAGCAACGGAAAAGTTTTGGTTATCTTTCGTTGCTAAAAGTGGAGGGAGTTTTTGACGCTAAAATTTAGCAATGAAAATTAGCAACGGAATCACTATTCCGTTGCTAATGAAGGCGCCAATAGATGGCAGAAAAAAATTGGAACAAAAAATAGCAACAGAATATGATTTCCGTTGCTAATTTAGCAACGGAATTTAATTTCCGTTGCTATTTTATCAATGGAAGATAATTCAGTTGCTAAATAGCAATGAAATTTATTGTTGGTTGCTAAAATAGCAACGAAAAAATATTTACGTTGCTAAATAGCAGCCGAAAAATATTTTCGTTGCTAAATAGCAACAAAAATAGAATTTCGTTGCTAAATAGCAACTGAAATAGAATTCGGTTGCTATTTTATTTTCGGTTGCTAAAATAGCAACAGAATTTAAATTCCGTTGGTAAATGAGGGGCATTTAAGTATTTTTCATGGTTGTTAGAAATATAAAATAGAAATTAATTTGTCATAATATAATTAAAAAATAAGTAATGAGAAGCTGATAGGGTTATAATTTTATTTATGATAGGGTCACAATTTATTAATTTTAGAATATTCAAGTACTATTTTTTTATTATTTTCCTTTTATATATAATAATGAGAAGAGGATAGGGTCATAATTTTAAAAAGAAATTAATTTGTCATAATATAATTAAAAAATAAGTATATGTTAGTAACAAATAAAAAATAAGAAATTAATTTTTCATGTTTTTTCTTGTAGATTTTCAAATTTATAACTTTAATTAAAGTATATGTTAGTAACAAATAAATGAATAAATTGATGTTATTAAGAGAAACTACTACTACTAATAATAATAATAATAATAGATATTTTAATAATAATGGTAGATATTTTAAGAATTTCTAGAAGAACTTAAGTGTGTGTGTTGTTAAAAAAATTAAGAAAGAAAGTAAATAAAAAAAAATCGGGAAAGATTAAGGGAGAGCAGGGAAGGTGAGTTACCACTGTTCACCGACGTCCTCGCCGGCAATTCTCAGGCTGCCATCGTCTTCCTTCAACGGCCAGTAACGCGACATCGCGCTCTTCCCTCTACCCACCAGCAATGACACGGTATCTTCGCCCTCCTCTGCTCCGCTTTTTCTTCCTTATAGTCAAATATGCTCTTTGTTATTCCGGCAACCAGTGACGTGTATTGAAGGGGCTGAGGGCACCGATGGGATCCCGAGGCTGATGCGGCTCCTTCGGTTGCTACCGCTCCTCCCCACTGGCCGGCAGCAAGGAGATCGGCGATGGTGAGGGTGGGATATTCAAGCTTCGATCCCGATGAATGGCGAAAGAGGCGAGTGAGTGTTGCCTGGAAGTTACTGGTGGTTTGATCTACCAGCGGATGGCTTCGGTGCATTTGCCGGTGAGACTCCGACAAAGCTCCGGCGAGCCCAAGGATGACACTGAGCATCTTCTGTATCTATTAAGCAATAGCTAGATCCTCTTTTTCATGTTCAAGGTTATGGCTTTGGCCCAGGCAAAGGTTTGAGTTCTTTATCTTGAATTATGTGCAATAATTAACTTCAATGGCCTACATAATTTGCAATTTGCTGCTTAAGCACACATAATTAAGCAAATAATCAATCAATTTGTTTCTTTCCTAGGCATATGCCATCATTGCTAGGCATCAGACCACAGGTCAACTAGAAGATGATGAACATGTGACCTTGTTGATTACAGCAGATACGGTTTGTCCCTATTTTAGCTTGTTATATCCAATCTCACATGCTTTTTTCATAAGCATGTGCATATCTTGTCTCCAAAAAGGTGAGGCCTAACGTTGCTTGGATTGTTTTGTGGTTGGATATTTGTAAATTAACTGATGCTGGTTATGCAATTTGAAACTCTCAATTGAACTCTAAAATAGTTGAGAAAAATGTAAAAAAAAAATCCAAATGAATAATTTAATTTTGATGATGTTTAATCTCCTTTTTTCGCATTTTGTATTACAAAAAATGCTTGGTGCTCTGTAATTTTGGGTTTCCTGTATCCTTGAGAAATGAAAATAATTGAGTTTTGTTTATAATATGCAACAGATACCGAAGAATCATTTTACCTATAGTAGCAACTGATTTTCTTTTAACACTTTTTATAGATGAAGATTGTAGAGTTTCAATAATACACGTACTCTCGGCGCCATGTGTAGATCAGACCCTGGGCAAGCCGAGCAAACTTTGGGATTTTGGTCGGTTAACTATGGTAAGCATCTCTGTCAACAATAGTAAGAAAAATATCCTCTCTTTGACAGTATAAAAATCATGGATGTGGAGTGAACAGTCGGTTAACTATGCTTATGTCATGGTTTTTTCAGAGAGTACAATCTTATTATAAGGATATAACAAGTCTCTAACATCATTTCCATGGTGTTCCCAGTTTGGTTTACTTCGTTTGTCATCAGCACTTCTGGTTAGTACTTCTAATATCTCATCAACTAAATTGATTGGTAGGCTTGAAATTATCCTATTATTGTATAAGCATATTGGATTTGTCAGGTGTACTAAGATGACATAATAAACATTAAAATTAAATAAGAAAAAATAAAAATAAATGAAATCATTTTAGTTTTCAGTTTCCGTTGGTCTCATTATGCATGTGAATGACATTTTTATTACAACGATTCAAATTATATATTAGTATAGTTAAATATCACACGCTTCGATTTTTCAAAAGTAATGTAAATTGGTATCTATTATTTACAAAATTAATAAAAATAGGTATTAAAAGTCCTGTGAGAAAGATCATATTCATTTATTTAAATATTTTTATACATTACTGAAATTGGTACGTATTATTACAAATATTTAAATTTAAAAATATTTTAGTGATAGAATGAATTAGGGACTTATCTATTTTCAAGAATCTATTTATCCTTAGACATATCTCTCTTGATCATGGTTTACAACGTCAGTGGAAAATAAAAGTTTAAGCAGTTCCAGTTGAAATTGAGATAGGGAGGTGTATTTCAATTATATTGTTGGCTATATTCTACTTTGGTTTACATATAAAAAGAAAAAAAATAAAAAGTTTTATATATAAAAGAAAATATAGTAAAAAATAAAAAGAATTAACATAAGTTATACTTATGAAGATTGACCGGAAAAAAAAAATCTTGACATTATGACGTTGGGATTCAAATTCAGAAATAAAAATAATTTAAATATTTATGAAAATAATTAACTATGTGCACTATAAGCTACTATATGTGCATAAATATACATGATGGCGAGCTATATAAATTAGATTCCTTAAATTTGCTATGATTCAAGCTATCTGATTGTTATAGAAATTTAAGGATCATCTAAGAGTCGAATACGTTACGTTATTAATTAAGGACCAGTAATGCAATGACTATAAAAAAAACCCTCTCAAGTCTATTATATAAACTCTTATAAGCTCTACCTTCAAGAATATTATTGTACCTTTATTTTTAACTAATTAACTTGACTGTTAGGAATTTTATCCTATCAACTGATCTTTACTAAAAGAGAGCAATTGAGTACAGTTGAATATGCAATTAATTCTCAGTGTAAGTGAACTAGAGGCAGAGTGGCAACCTACCAAAATAAGACTGTTTTTGTCTGCGCTTTAATTAAGGAGTTTAGATATATTTAGTCATGAACTGTGTTTTGTCTTTGTAATAAGTACCCAGTGTTTAGTTAATCGTGTTTGCTATACAATGTGTGCACTCAAAATTTTATAGAAAAAAAAAGACAAGTTAATATATATATATATATATGAACAAAATATTTTTGTTCTTCTATTGAGTTCCTGAAATTTGATATGCTGGAATTAAGTCACCCCATCTAATTTTCATTGTGTCAAAATCAGGTAATATGTCTTGAGCAAATATGATATTCATGTCTAATTTCTTTATTAAAGTTGTTGAATATGTCTTGAGCAAGGTTTTTGGAACCATTAAACACCTACTTATTAGGACAATAATTTTTTATTTTTTAAAACTTTGTTACAGGGAAAAACAATCTAGGAATTTCCAACTTTGAAACCTCTTTATGGTGTATGATTTAAGCATTACTTTCTTAAAAGAACATTGGTAGCTAATTTTTTTCTTTTTTTTATATATCTTTTTAAACCAAAGAAACTAATAATTGTAATATTATATTGATGATTTTTTAGGGCAATTAGAAGAATTGGAGAAGGAATTCAAAATCTATAAGAAAAAAAAAAACAAGTGGATCAATTGAGGTAACTAAGTGGATTGTTTTTAGATTAGGAAATGTCTTGAATTTTAAGATATATATATATATATATATATATATATATATATATATATATATATATATATATATATATATATATATATGTGGCCAAAGTTGTGATACAGATACTTGCGTACATAGCAGAAATAACACCCAAAAATTTTCGAAGAGGATTTGCTATTCTAGTGGTAATAATTAAAAAATTGTAAAAACTTTTTACGACGGAATGACGACGGATAGTACCGTCGTAAATTTTTTATCCGTGCTAAAAATAGCAACAGAATTGTAAATTCCGTTGCTGCTAAAAATAGCAACCGAATTGTAAATTCCGTTGCTAAAAATATATTCCGTTGCTATCTTAGCAACGGAAAATCAATTTCGTTGCTACAAATAGCAACGGAATAAGTTTTCCATTGCTAAAATTGACAAATTCACTAAACTTGCCTTGGTTGAATTTAGCAACGGAATTCATTTTTCATTGCTAAAGTTAGCAACAGATTTATATTTCCGTTGCTAAAAATAGCAACTGCCGTTTTAGCAACCAAAATTTCCGTTGCTATTTTTTATTAGCAACGGACATTATCAATTTTTTGTTGCTATTTTTCGTTGCTAAATTGCAATTTTCTTGTAGTGAATTAATTTTTATTGTTAAATTTAGCAACAAAATTGAAAAATCCATTGCAAAATCCACCAAATGTATCATTCCGTGAATTGGTCAAAATTACCAATGAAAATCGATTCTCGTTGCTAAATTCACCCATCAATAAAAAAATTTGTGATGGTACCATCCGTTGCTTTTCTATTGCTAAAAATTATTACAATATTTTAATTATTATTTTCTTTGTAGACAATTGCTCTCCATGCTCAATGATTCAGGGGACACAGAATACACTAATATGTTTCAAGCTTTCATAAAATTATAAAGCTGATAAAATTGTTCATCTTTAAAAATGGCTTCCATGTAAATGTGATTGTTTAAATTAGATTAATATAGTAATTTAATAATACTACTGTTTTGAATAAATAAACTATGATAATGTTGTGGATTAATGCTAACCAAACACAAGTTATTATAACAACTTAAAATGATTATTGATTAGAGCAACAATTGAAAATGAGATGGCCTATTGTAATTACTGCAAAGCAAATTTTATAGTGTGTGTGTGTGTGTGTGTGTGTGTATAATGTTACGTGTAAACTAGCATGTCTCCCTGAATTAATCCCAATTTTTGCTACATTATGACATCAATAGAGCTTAGGCAAGTAAATACATAGAGAACACCACAATAGTGATGATGAACTATTAAATAAAAATGATCTTAATAGAGCTTAAGGAGATGAATCGTATAACAGAATCTTTCAAGATCTTTAGGGCTTTGCAGGAAATCATAGTGCCTGACTTGGTTCTAAACAACTTCTATGCCTACATACTCATCAAATGCTCTATAACTGGAAAATCTTATTTGATATTGACCATAAAAACCTAAGAAATAAACAAAAAGGAATCATAAGAAAAATTGAAACACCTAAAAGGATCATTGCATACATTTGCTCTTTGAATGGTTTCTCACTCAACCTAGTTATCTTATACCTTAGCCTAATCAAGCTGAAATTGAATTCCCAGAAGTTAATTACCTTAGCCCAGACAAATTTGTTTGTTTAGTTATATTAACCAAAGTATCCTTTAATGGCATATGATAATTGCTATTTCTAGCTTTGTTAGAAATATGGAAATATGAAAAATGTGAGTGGTTACAGATTTATATGAATATGCCTTTAAAAAAATAAAAAAAAACAAGAATAGGAATTAGACATGAATATTGTTACATTTTGCTTCTATTTTATTGATAGGGAATAATCTTGCTTCTATTTATTTCTCTACTAGTTGCAATAGTTGTACTATCCACTTCTAACACATAATATCATTGTCACACACACACACACACACGCACGCACGCACACTCACACATGCACACTAAATGTTAAGCTGCTAAAAGAGCATTTATTTGATTGAATTTCACTTATTATTTTGCGTTCTTTTAAGTCAGTTTTAGGTTCTTTTCATTGGTTTGTTTATTTTTCTAACTGTAGGAGTGAATTTTGAGGAAGTTGGATTTTTGGGGCTAATTGTTGATGATTTAGAGAAGCAAAGAATTTTTGGGGTTGATTTGGAGCAAAGAGCTGATAGTTGAAAATTCTGGAAGTTCCTTGCCCAAGGGAATCTCCCAGTTGCCCAAGGTAGAAATCTAAGCCTTGCCTAGTTCCCTTGCCCAAGTTGCCCAAGGGAAATTGATAGTGGACTGTGATTTTTCAAGATAATTCTAAGCAAATTTAACATAGCTGCCCCTTAAACCCTAGCTGATATTTAGGAATTTTAAGACTTTATTTTAGGAGTAAAGAGGCAGTGATTGGAGGAATTTAGAACTCCTTTAGGAATTTTATTTTAAATTTCCTAGTTTGGTTGGCTTTCTTTCCTATTTTGGTTATTATTTAAAAAAAGGGGTCCTCAGGTTGAGGGGATCTTCCTTTGGCGATTTTTGTAACTCAAATTCCGTAGCAGGAATTTTCTCAACTTTTACTGTTTATTTTGTGAAATTCTCATGGCCATGAGTGGCTAAATTATTATTTTCAGTTAAATATTAATTAAAAGCCAAAATTTATTTCACTATGAGATCGTTGTGCTTACTTTTTGTTCTTTATTTCATATGGTGTTCATGTTGTTTACTATAGCTTACATAAACCATTTCTCAATTGTTATTTGTTTCATGTTCAATGAGGCACCATTGTTCATTTAATTAAATAACACACTGCTAATTGAAGATATCAAATCCATAATTGTTTAATAGATTCAATAACGAGTAGTGATCAGTGTAGCTTCCTCATAAGGGTTGTTATGTTGAGTAGATGTATGAATTGGTCTAAATTGGTCTTGTTTGTAGATCGGTTGGTTTAGGCCGGGTCTTTCTATTTCCTAATGTTGTTAATAGATTAAATTCTTGTGCTTGTTAAAGGTTGTCTATTGGTTAGGAATTAATTAAAGTCTTACTTGGTTAATTCATCAATACGGAAAGATTAGGTCGGGAGCGCGAAGCCGACATCTATAACTGGCCCATTATTTGACTTTTTAGAATTATTTCTTAATCTATGATCGGTTGAATGAATCCTGTGTTGCGAATATCTTTAACTAGAATTATCAACCCTTGAATTTTCTCTTAATTAATTTCTAACTCATTTATTTATTTGATTCAGTTCATTATTTCACTTTCAATCTATCCCCATTCAATTTTATTGTTAAAAATTTGGTTGTTTAGAATTACTTCTGTGCTAGTCTCTATGGATTCGACTTTTTCTTGCCCTATTTGCAATTTATTTGTTGGGAAAAGTTAGATTTTTTATTTTTGGTGGCTTCGACAACCATCAAATTTTGGCATTGTTGCCGAGGACTAGTCTGACTTGATTTAATTTGTTAATGACCGAATCTAAAATTTTGAGAGAATTATTATTTGACTCTAAAATCGAGAAAATAGTCTAGAGATTGAGGAAGGAGATAAGAATACGTAAAGCATTTGCTGGAACTTCCTCCAAATAGCAAAAAGAAAAAGAGGTAGCTAATTTTACTGAATATCCAACTGAAATAAAAAAAAGAAAAGATGGTGGAAAGGACCTTAAGAGAGTTACACACTCCACCATTGAATCAGCAACCGCTGTGCATTACATACCCAGTAGTAGACACTACTTTTGAGCTAAAATCTGGATTGATTCATCTACTGCCCACTTTTCGAGATTTGGAAAATGAAGATCCTCACAAGCATCTTAAGGAATTTCATGTTGTTTGCTCAGGAATAAAGCCATATGGAGTTACCGAGAAGCAAGTAAAATTAAGGGCTTTTCCTTTCTCCTTAATTCATTGAGCAAAAGACTGGTTACTGAATTTAACATCTGGAACTATCACAACCTGGAATGATATGGTAAGAATGTTTTTAAATAAAATTTTTCCTGCATCTAGAGCTGCTATAATTCGCAGGGAAATTAGTGGGATTCGACAAAAGTATGTAGAGTCACTTTATGATTATTGGGAGAGGTTCAAAAGATTGTGTGCAAGCTATCCCCAACATGGTATAACTGAACAATCCCTTATTTAGTACTTTTACGAGGGTATGTTGAGTATGGAAAGGAAAATGATTGATGCAGCAAGTAGTGGAAGTCTCAACAACAAAACTCCAACTCAAGCATAAGAATTGATCCAAAATATGGCTGCAATATCCTAATAGTTTGGGCATTATTAGGACCCTCCTAGATGAGTAAATGAGGTAAAGTCTTTTTCCCTTGAAGAAACAATGAAAAATCTAACTTTCCTTGTGCAAAACTTGGCTACAGGTAAGGCTCCTCAAGCTCAAGTGTGTGGAATTTGTGCCTATGCTTGACATACACCGATATGTGCCCCACACTTCAAGATGAGTCACAAGAGCAAGTTAATGCACTGGATAAATATGGTGGACAATCCCATAGAAAATATGATCCATATTCAAATACATATAATCCGGGGTGGCGTGATCATCCCAACTTCAGTTATGGAGTAAGGCAGCAAAATTCACAGCAACCTTTCCACTTAAGGGCACCACCATAACCTTCTCAATCAGCTCCTAAGCAAGGCATGTCTCTTGAGGACATTGTTCATTATTTAACAACTAATGCCAAAGATTTGCAGCAGCATGTTGAGAAAATAGATTCTAGGCTTCAGAACATGGAAAAATAGATGAGCCAAATAGAAATGTCTTTGAGTAAAATAGAGTCCCAAGGATGTTTGCCTTCACAAACCATAAAGAACCTGAGGCAAAATGCTAGTACAATTGTTCTAAGAAGTGGGAAAGAGATGGAATAGCCCTTGCCTAAGGGGGATAATCAGAAAAAGGTAAAATAAGTGGAAAAGGAGGCATAAATAGAGCAAACAGAATAGCCCACAGGTAAAAATTCAAAATAGCCCCCTATTTTAATTATACAGCCCTCATTTCCTGAAAGGTTAGCTAAATCAAAGAAGGTGAAAGAGGAGAAAGACATCTTTGAAACTTTTTTGCAAGGTTGAGGTAAACATTCCTTTGATTGATGCTATAAAATAAATACCAAGATATGCAAAATTTCTCAAGGAACTTTGTACTAACAAGAAAAATCAGATTGGTTATGAGAAAATTACTGTCAATGAAAATGTTTCTGCTGTTATTCAAAGAAAAATGCCTCAAAAATGAAAGGATAAAGGTATGTTTGCTATTTCCTACAAAATTGGTAATTTAAGTGTTAAAAGAGCCATGTGTGATTTAGGTGCATCTATAAATGTCATGCCTAAGTCTATTATTCCTCTTTAAATGTTAGACCTTTAGAAGAAACAGGAATAGTCATTAAATTAGCAAATAGGTCTATTGTTTATCATGAGGGATTGTTAGAAGATGTGTTAGTTCAGGTTAATGGTCTAATTTTTCCTACTGATTTTTATGTGATCGATATGGAAGATGATGGAAATTCAGGGGAGTCGTCTGATATTCTATTAGGTAGACCATTCCTTCAAATAGTTCGGACTAAAATTGATGTTTACAAAGGTGCCCTCACTATGGAATTTGATGGTGAAATAGTGCAATTCAATGTGTATGATGCTATGAAATATCCATGTGAGATGTTTTCTATTTATGGAATTGATGTTATTGAACCTTTGACTTAAAAAGTGTTTGAAATGGATAGAAATGATAAGTTACAAGTTGCTTTGAATGAAAGTGTTCATAGGGACAACTTTGATGCAGTAGAAGAGGAGTTACATCTTGAAGAAGAGCTAGAAGAATTAGTATTGGTGCTGGGAGCTTTGAAACCAGTGGTAAATGCATCTAATCCTCTAAAATTAACTAGCACTGACTAAAAACTTTTACCATCTGTTTTGTAGGCACCAAAATTGGAGCCTAAGGTATTAGCCAATCATTTAAAGTATGCCTACTTGGGTCAGGAGAAAACACTTCTAGTGATTATTTCCAATAACCTGACTTCTGAGCAAGAAAAGTTATTGATTCAAGCCTTGAAAGAGCATAAGTAAGCAATTGGATGGACTATTGCTGACATCACCAGCATAAGTCCCTCCACATGCATGCACAGGATTCATTTAGAAGATGATGTCAAACCCAATAGGCAAGCACAAAGACGTTTAAACCCACCAATGATGGAAGTTATGAAAAAGGAAATCCATAAGATGCTGGATGCAAGAGTCATATACCCTATTTTGAATAGCAATTGGGTGAGTCCAGTCCAAGTTATACCCAAAAAGACGGGAATCATAGTTGTGGAGAATGAAAATGGCGAGATGGTGCCCACCCAAGTCCAGAATGGGTGGAGGGTTTGTATAGACTACAAGAAGTTGAATACCTATACTAGAAAAGATTATTTTCCACTTCCTTTTATTGATCAAATGTTGGAAAGACTCGCTGGAAAATCTTACTACTGCTATCTTGATGGTTACACAGGTTTTTATCAAATATTGGTGGCACTCGAGGACCAAGAAAAGATAACCTTCACCTGTCCCTTTGGCACATTTGCTTACCGGAGGATGCCATTTGGACTTTGTAATGCTCCAGTGACTTTTCAACGTTGTATGGTACGCATCTTTTCAGATTATGTTGAGAAAATAATAGAGGTATTTATGGATGATTTTACACTTTATGGTGATTCGTTCCATGAATGTCTATCTAATTTAATCAAGATTTTGAAGAGATATTTAGAGTATAATCTTGTTCTTAATTATGAAAAATGCCATTTCATGGTAGATCAATGATTGATTTTGGATCATATAGTGTCTTCAAAAGGAATAGAAGTAGACAAAGCTAAAATAGATGTTATTCAATCTCTTCCTTACCCTACAAGTGTGCGAGAAGTTCGTTCTTTTCTTGGACATACAGGATTTTACAGGCGCTTTATAAAAGACTTCTCCAAAATCACCGCACCATTGTGCAAATTATTGCAAAAGGATTTGGACTTTGAATTTGATCAAGCATGCCAGGATGCATTTGATGAGTTAAAGGATAGGTTGGTTTCTACACCTATAATTTAGCTACCCAATTGGGATTTCTCATTTGAGATCATGTGCGATGCAAGTAACCATGCCATAGGGGCTATTCTTGGCCAAAGAATTGAGAGAAATCCACATGCAATTTGTTATGCTTCAAGAATACTGGATAGTGCACATAGCAACTACTCCATGATGGAAAAAGAACTCTTATCCATTGTTTTTGCTCTAGAAAAATTTAGGCAATATTTATTGGGTACTAAAGTAGTTGTTTTTTTTGATCATGTAGCACTAAAGTATTTTTTGAAGAATGAAAAAGCCAAACCCCGGTTAATTCGATGGATCCTCTTAATTCAAGAATTTGATCTTGAAATTAAAGAAAAGAAGGGGTTTGAAAATTTAGTAGCTAATCATCTCAGTAGATTGCTGTTAAATGAGGAAGCATTACCTATACACGAAGATTTTCTAGATGAAAATTTATTTGCTATCCACACTTTTAACCCCTCGTATGCTGATATTGTGAATTTTTTGGTTACAGGTGCCGTCCCTGCAGAATTTTTCAGGTTTGAGGAAGATAAATTGAAGAGAGATGCCAAATACCATGCTTGGGATAAACAATATTTATTGAAATATTTCTCCGATCAAATTATTCGACGATGTATTAGTGAGATGCAGTCCATATTGAAATTCTGTCATTCTGAGGCATATGGTGATCATTTTGGTCCCAAAAAAACAACCCGAAAAGTTTTACAATGTGGTTTGTTTTGGCCTAATTTATTTAGAGATGCATATTTATACTATAAGTGTTGTGACAAGTGTCAAAGAACAGGTAACTTAGGACACCGAGACCAAATGCCACTCACATCTATATTAATTTGTGAAATATTTGATGTGTGGGGTATTGATTTCATGGGTCCTTTCCCTTCTTCTTTTGGCAATTCTTATATTTTACTTGCAGTAGATTATGTTTCTAAATGAGTTAAAGCTAAAGCCACAAGGACTTATGATGCCAAAACTGTTGTGAATTTTGTCAAAAATAATATATTTTGTAGGTTTGGTACCCTAAGAGTGCTTATAAGTGACAGAGGGATGCATTTTTGCAAAAAAATCATGGATGCACTGCTAAAGAAATATGGAGTTACACATTGTTTGTCAACTGCTTACAACCCCCAGATAAGTGGACAAGCTAAAATTTCCAATAGAGAGATGAAGTCTATACTGGAAAAGATAGTGAGTTTAACCCAGAAAGGACTAGAGTTTGAAGCTAGAAGATGCTCTTTGGGCTAACAGGACTACCTATAAGACACCCATTGGTATGTCACCATATTGACTGGTGTATGGCAAACCCTGTCATTTACCCATAGAGTTGGAGCATAGAGCATTTTGGGCCATAAAACATTGCAATATGGCGTTAGAAGCAATAGGTGAAAATTGCAAATTAGAGTTGCAAGAATTGGAAGAGTTAAAAAATGAGGCATATGAGATCTCACGAATTTATAAAGAGAAAACAAAAAGGTTCAGTGATAAAATGATTTCTAGAAAAGAATTTCAAATTGGATAGAAGGTTTTATTATTCCATTCATGTTTAAAACTATTTCCAGGGAAATTAAGGTCCAGATGGATAGGACCTTTTGTTGTTACTAATGTTTTTACTCATGGTGTAGTTGAAATTCAAAGTTTGGAAAATGGAAAAATTTTTAAAGTTAATGGACATCGCCTAAAACCATTCTATGAAAGATTTTTTGCCCAAGGCAATGAGGAATCTCAACTGGCCATGCCTGGATTGGAGAATTAATTTCAGGAACGTCTGGCCGAAGACGTTAAAGAAAGGCACTTCTGGGAGGCAACCCAATATTCAACCTTGCCTAAGGCTAAACTATTACTATTTAGATTTGCATTTCATCTACCAGTCTTTCACTTATTTTAATTTTTATTTTTCATGTGAAGTAAGCAACTAGTTTATTTTACTATGAAAAAAAAAAATTCGTAAGGGTTTACTATTTTCTGGGCATATCTTTTGAATGTTGGGTTTGTTTGAAATTTTTCAAAGCTTTAATTTGACTTTTCATGATGGAAGCCCATTGTTTAGATTTAATGGTTTATTTGCTTTGCTTTGTTTTTTTTTGGTCTTTTACGGTAGATGGGCTTCCTTTTTATGGGTTTTCACAAAAAAACATTTTAACTCATCACAAATTTTACCTACTTTCTTTTGTTTTAAATTTCACCCAAGTAAAATTGCTTTTACTTTCACTGTTGACCATCTTCCCCACAACCAAACCCTAACATTTCTTTTTCTTCACTTGCAAGAGATTCAACAGCCACTAGCCATGACCCGTCGAAAAACCACCACCCCACCCCACCTTAGGCCACTGCGCCACCACCGGTAGCAGCCCACCGCAGTGCAGCAACCGCCATCGCACACCCAGGTGAGCCCAACCATGTAGCAGTAGCCGCAGCCGCACGCCCAGCCCACCTCTTCACCTCCATCAGCCATCGACGCTCCTCACATGCCACCATGCGTCGTAGACCTATTACCTTCCTTTGCGGCCACCGATCCAACCATCTCTACTTACCACACTCATCGTCCAACCAGATCTGGTGTTTTACCCCCATCATAAGCATAAGATAAAGGTAAATGACCCCTTACTTATGCATCTAGGCAAGTAGAGGCTAGATTGGTTGATGAAAGCATTTCGGATGATGAGTCAGACCAAGGAAATGCACCCATTCCTAACAAACCACCTCAAAAATTACCACAGCTTGCGACAGGTAAGAGTCGATTTCCTCCAGCGACACATGAGTTAGGAGGAATCTTGACTTTGATAGAGAAGAGCACAAGATAAAGTACTATTCCCTTGATACTTTAGATATTGTACCAGGTAGATCTTTTGATAATTTTGCTTTATGTGCTTTGGGAGTATATGATGAAGTATTGGAATTAATTGACAGTATTGGTTGGCATTGTTTTTTCATGATCAATATGCTTGTGTATGATGCATTGGTCAAAGAGTTTTTTAGCACCTTCAAGTTTGACCATCAGGGACCTAATTTTAATTTAGCTTATCCATTTGCTTTAACTTGTAGACTGCTTGGCACATTTAAATAATTTTCCATCACTACACTTAACATTGCTTTGGGGTTTATCATTGAAGATAAGTCTAAAACAAGTGCTTATTTGGATATGCTTTGTGATTATTCTGCTGAATTTGATGCCTTAGCAGTTTATAGAGAGTTAACTGGGATGCCTAATATTGAGTTTTTTCCTAGAAAATCTAAGGCGTTTTATTTACAAAGTGCTGCTTTCTGAATCCTTCGTTGTTTCTTAGCCATTAATTACTCTACACGTAATGATGATAGAACTGTTGTCACAAAAGCTGAATTATTCTTTTTATGGTGCATGGTTCATGAGAAAAGAGTTAATTTGGGCTATTGGCTTGCAGTCAAATTGGATAAACTTTGTTTAAAACCTAAAAAGCATTATTTGGGGTCTTTTGTCACTAGCTTGGCTATTAACGTTAGATTGTTGGATTTAGGTAATACCACAATACATGTTGCTTGTACAATGCCACCAGTGGATTTAATGTTTTTGGATAAATTACACGTGTTGCAATGTGGCGAGAAAGGAGCCATTTCTTTTGTGGATGCAGGTGCTTTGGCCAAAGATAGAATTTTCAAAAAGGATACCAAGAAGAAAGCCCCAAAAGCATCATCACAAGCCGCTACCTTTGTTCCCTATTCCACCACACCCACCACTGCTCTTGAAACCCGCTTAGAGCACATTGAAACCGCTGTCCACAAGTTGTAAGCGCATCTTCTGGCCTACTTTAAGCATGTGGGGTTTACACCACCTCCTCCTTCGCAGCATTAATTGATTGGACTCACCGTCCTCCATCAGGGCAGTATTAGTTCTCTCTTTTGTTCTTTTTGCATTTTTTTGATGGCCTTTTTCCCACGATTGATTAGTTGTTCTACATTGAGGACAATGTGAGGAGAAAGTGTGGGGGAGGGTTGAGATAGAAGTGCTGTGCGTTTTGTGATGTTGTGTTGATTTTTTTGGACATACTTTTGGCTTTTTAGGTTGATGTGAATATTTTGGCTAGTTGGTCTTTATGGTTGTTTTAGGAATTGAATGCACCAAAGTTGATAAAAAAATTTTGGTCTGTTGAAGCATAATTGTGCATATTTTGTGGTTAGGTGATAGGAGTTAGCACTTGTCCCATGGATTTAAATGATTTGTTCTTCTAGTTCATTGTTCTTAGCATATGTTAAATTGCATTCTCTTTTCCAAAATAAAACACTTATTTTAGGTCAATTCCTTGACAATTTAGTTTTAACCTGTTGGATGTTAGGCATAAATAAGTCAATTTTTTGATAATTTACTCTATTGCATACATTTCATGGTAGCCTCAACATTCTTTTGAATTAGAAAATTCAAGGCTCGAATTTAATAAGAAACTTAATTTGAAATCTTTGCACATTAGGTGATTGTTAAAACCAATTGGGACATCAAATAAATCTTTGTGTGTTTATGGTTTGGGAATCTTATTACCAGAATTAAAGAAAAGAGGGATTAGCAAATAAAATTTTACTTCGCTATCCATTAAAAATTTGGATATGAGCAGAGCTAGTAGCCGCTTGGATTTGTGTTTTCTGAGTAACCGGGTGTATGCGGGTCAGAACCAGGAGCCCTCACATAAAAAAAACCTCTACATTCCTTGTAAGCAATCCTTGTCTTTTCCAAAAAAAAAATATTAAAAAAAAGCATTAAAAGTAAAAATGATGCCAAAAATAAAAATTTTTGTAGTTTGATTCCCGTACTTGTTGAAATTTATGTGTATATTGTCTCTTCTAGTTTGACAATTCATCTATGTGCATTGATTTAATTTTTAACTTAGACTTAAAATCTCTTGCATGATCAAATTATTTTGAGCTTTATTGTTTTTAATTAAAAAAAAAGGTAGTTGAGGAACCCATGCTATGATATGAATTAGTAGGAAATTTTCTGAAAGTCGTTCTCTAATTTGCCTTGCACTTTAATATGGTTGGAGCTTTTGGGATGGGATTTGGTTAAGGATGAGAATGCTTCTGATGGGATTGATTGTGTTATTTGATTAATTCTTGAGGACAAGCATGGGATAAGTGTGGGGGAATTTGTTAAACTGATAAAACAGCATTTATTTGATTGAATTTTGCTTATTATTTTGCATTCTTTTAAGTCAGTTTTAGGTGCTTTTCATTGGTTTGTTTATTTTTCTGACTGTAGGAGTGGATTTTGAGGAATTTTTATTTTTGGGGCTAATTGTTGATGATCTGGAGAAGCAATGAATTTTTGGGGTTGATTTGGAGCAAAGAGCTGATAGTTGAAAATTCTGGAAGTACCTTGCCCAAGGGAATCGCCTAGTTGCCCAAGGCAGAAAGCCAAGCCTTGCCCAGTTCCCTTGTCCAAGTTGCCCAATGGACTTGCTTAAGGGAAATTGATAGTGGACTGTGATTTTTCAAGATAATTCTAAGAAAATTTAACCTAGCCGCCACTTAAGCCCTAGATGATATTTAGGAATTTTAAGACTTTATTTTAGGAGTAAAGAGGCAGTGATTGGAGGAATTTAGAACTCCTTTAGGAATTTTATTTTAAATTTCTTAGTTTGGTTGGCTTTTTTCCTGTTTTGGTTATTATTTAAGAAAAAGGGGTCCTCGGGGTTAGGGGATCTTCCTTTGGCGATTTTTGTAACTCAAAGTCTGTAGCAGGGGTTTTCTCAACTTTTACTTTTTATTTTGTGAAATTCTCATGGCCATGAATGGCTAAATTATTATTTTCATTTAAAGATTAATTGAAAGCCAGGATTTATTTCACTGTGAGATCGTTGTGCTTACTTTTTGTTCTTTATTTCATATGGTGTTCATGTTGTTTACTATAGCTTACAAAAACCATTTCTCAATTGTTATTTGTTTCGTGTTCAATGAGGCGCCGTTGTTCATTTAATTAAATAACATACTGCTAATTGAAGATATCAAATCCGTTATTGTTTGGTAGATTTAATAACGAGTAGTGATCAGTGTAGCTTCCTTATAAGGGTTGTTATGTTGAGTAGATGTATGAATTTGTCTAAATTGGTCTCACTTGTAGATCGGTTGGTCTAGGCCGTGTCTTTCTATATCTTAATGCTGTTAATAGATTAAATTCTTGTTCTTGGTAAGGGTTGTCTATTGGTTAGGATTTAATTACAGTCTTACTTGGTTAATTCATTAATACGAAAAGATTAGGTCGGGAGCGCGAAGCCGACGGCTATTACTGGCCCATTATTTGATTTTTTAGAATTATTTCTTAATCTATGATCAGTTGAATGAATCATGCATTGTGAATATCTTTAATTGGAATTATCATCCCATGAATTTTCTCTTAATTAATTTCTGACTCATTTATTTATTTGCTTCATTTCATTATTTCACTTTCAATCTATAAACTCCCCCATTCAATTTTATTGCTAAAAATCTGGTTATTTAGAATTACTTCAGTGCTAGTCTCTGTGGATTCAACTCTTTCTTGCCCTATTTGCATTTTATTTTTTGGGAAAAGTTAGTTTTTTCTTTTATTTTTGGTGGCTTCAACACCCATCAAATTTTGGTGCCATTGTTGGGGACTAGTCTAACTTGATTTAATTTGTTAAGGACCAGATCTAAAATTTTGAGAGAATTATTATTTGACTCTGAAATTGAGAAAACAGCTCGGAGATTGAGGAAGGAGACAAGAATACGTAAAACATTTGTTGGAACTTCCTCCAAATAGTAAAAAGAGAAAGAGGTAGCTAATTTTACTAAATATCTAGCTGAAATAGAAAAGGAAAAGATGGCAAAAAGGACCTTAAGAGAGTTACACACACTACCATTAAATCAGCAACCGCTGTGCATTACATACTTAGCAGTAGACACTACTTTTCAGCTGAAATCTGGATTGATTCATCTACTGCCCACTTTTTGAGGTTTGAAAATGAAGATCCTTATAAGCATCTTAAAGAATTTCATGTTGTTTGGTCAGGAATGAAGCCACATGGAGTTACCAAGGAGCAAGTAAAATTAAGGGCTTTTCCTTTCTCTTTAACCGACTCAGCAAAAGATTGGTTACTGAATTTACCATCTGGAGCTATCACAACCTGGACTGATATGGTAAGAATGCTTTTAGATAAATTTTTTCCTGTATCTAGAGTTATTATAATTCACAGGGAAATTAGTGGGATTCGACAAAAAGATGTAGAGTCACTTTATGATTATTGGGAGAGGTTCAAAAGATTGTGTACAAGCTGTCCCCAACATGGTATAACTGAGCAGTCCCTTATTCAGTACTTTTACGAGGGTATGTAGAGTATGGAAAGGAAAATGATTGATGCAGTAAGTGGTGGAAGTCTCAACAACATAACTCCAACTCAAGCACAAGAATTGATCCAAAATATCGCAGTAACATCCCAACAGTTTGGGCGTTATCAGAACCCTCATAGACGAGTAAATGAGGTACAATCTTCTTCCCTTGAAGAAACAATTAAAAATCTAACTTTCCTTGTGCAAAACTTGGCTGCAGGTAAGGCTCCTCAAGCTCAAGTGTGTACAATTTATGCCTATGCTAGACATACTATCGATATGTGCCCCATACTTCAAGATGAGTCACAAAAGCAAGTTAATGCACTGAGTGGATATGGTGGACAACCCAATAAAAAATATGATCCATATTCAAATACATATAATTCGGGGTGGCATGATCATTCCAACTTCAGTTATAGAGTAAGGCAGCAAAATTCACAGCAACCTTTCCACTTAAGGGAACCACCACAGCCTTCTCAATCAGCTCCGAAGCAAGGTATGTCTCTTGAGGACGTTGTTCATTCTTTAACAACTAATGCCAAAGATTTGCAGCAGCATGTAGAGAAAACAGATTCTAGGCTTCAGAACTTGGAAAAATAGATGAGCCAAATAGCAATGTCTTTGAGTATAATAGAGTCCCAAGGACGTTTGCCTTCACAAACCATAGAGAACCTAAGGCAAAATGTGAGTGTAATTATTCTTAGAAGTGGGAAAGAGATGAAACAGCCCTTGCCCAAGGGGGATAATCAGAAGAAGGCAAAAGAAGTGGAAAAAGAGGCAAAAATAGAGCAAACAAAACAACCCACAGGTAAAAATTCAAAATAGCCCCCCCGTTTTAGTTATACATCCCCTATTTACTAAAAGGTTAATTAAATCAAAGAAGGAGAAAGAGGATAAAGACATCTTTGAAACTTTTCGCAATGTTGAGGTATTCATCATTGCCAAACTTATACCTACTTTATAAAGAAATAAAATAAATAAAACCCAAAAATCCATCCTACTCAGTGCCTCCAAAATCATCTGTTCTCCACTAACCATCGGCTTTCTCTTTATCTCCCTTGCTTCTTTGCTCACTGCAACTATCCCCTTTCCCTTACCATCTTTTATTCGATCTCCTTTACCTATCATGCTTCTTTTCTCAATAATAAAGGCTATTTAATCTATCCTTCCATATTTTCCTGATTATTCTTTATTCATATTCCAACTTTTAACAAAAGAATACACTATATTTGCTAATCGTTAAGCTAATAGAACCAATAATATGATTGCAAACCGTATTGATAAACCTCTATATGAGGAGACAACTTGCAACATTTAGGGAGAAAGTCAGATCTAAAGTTTGCAATTGAGGTGAGGAACAAACAAAAAGAAAATCCCTTTTTGGTTATACTCGAATTGGAAAGGAAAGGGGAAAAAGAAGCAAGACTAAACTATTTTATACCTAGTGTAAAAAGATGGAAAATACTTAAATTCTCCTAATTTACTATTGGAAATAACATTTCATTGCTAATTTACCAACATAAATCATATTCTATTGCTAATTATCGACGAAAATCAATCCATTGGAAATTTTCCATTGCTAATTAAGCATTTTCTTATAAAACAACTGTAAAAGCTCTATAGTCATCTCTATTTATCTATAACTTACACTAAAGTAGGTCTTATGTTAACATCATGACATATCAAGCATTAACAATTATTTATTAAAAGTGTAAAAATTTATAATTTAACAATTATTACTAATTTAAAATTTTGATTATAATTATAATTTTTCATACATAGATCAATTTTTTAAAAGTGTAAAAATTTCTTCGAACATGAATACACACACACACACACACACATAAATTAACAATCATTAAATGAAAATGTTTATGATGGTAGTAGTAGTTGCGAAAGCGATGGCGGTCGTGGTGGCGATGACAATAGTGGTGGCTGCAATTATGCTAGGGAGGTTGTGGTGACGATAATGGTGGTGGCAGTTTTAGTAGTAGTGTGGTGGTGGTCGCAATGGTGAAGGAGTAGCGGTGACAGCTGTGGCAATAGTGGTTAAAGTAGTGGTAGTGGCAACAACTATGGCACTAGTGTGGTGGTGTCATGGCTATGGTGGTAATGGTTATGGTGGCAACAGTGGTGGTAGTGGTGTGGGGGTGGTAGCGATAGTGGTGGTGGGTGGTAATAGTGGTGGTGGCAACAGTGGCGGTGGCACTAGTCATAATGGTTGCGGTGTGGTGATAGTCATTGTGGTAGAGGTAGTGGTGGCAAAGGGTGATAGTTGATGATAATGCCGAAAATGTAGCTACATTGTAAATAAGGAGATGGTGGAGACTTTTATTTTAATATGATTTATACCTTATTACACAAATATAAGGGTTTATGGTGTATTAAATTATACATACTATTAGGGATAAGGAACTTTATCATGTATTATATTATCCCTAAATTCATTTTTAAAAAACTTTACCAAACACTATATCCATATTAGCCTATATTATATTATGCTATCTCATATGTAATACAGTGAAACAAACTTGGCGATAGAGCTGAAACATATATTAATTTGTATATCATCATCTTTATGTATTATTTCAAATACATACACTCTTATGTACAAGAATAATGTAACATGATTCACATGTGTTTCAATCCTCCCAATGATTAATATATCAATTAGATACACAATTATAATAATTTAATATGCTTATAATCAATATATATTTGCATAGACATCAAATATATACACATATTTATTTCTTTTCACATTGATATATCTATTTATACTTGCATGTATCATGTAAATTTATTTATTAATTATCATTATTGTAACACCCTAATCCACTAACCATAGATAATCACCAATTATAATAATAAATATCGTAAAAGTCAGGTAGAAATAATATTAATTAACAATACAGGCCATAATTACATGCCATAATAAATTAAATCAAACTTATAAATAAGAAGGCCTAACATAATTGGCCAAAGATATATAATGAAATCCTCAAAGTCGACTGCAGTCTGCCAGATCTTCTCTTCAATGGTCATCTAGCCACTATAGCTATCGATCCACTAGACCTTTGTTAGTGTAAGCCCTAGCCCCAATGCATTGTAACGAAACACTTGAAATTAATAAAATGAGGCATTTGTTTTATCTATTGTATTCCTGTGCATATCAATTGATAGAACTATCCAAGAATGTTGTTTCAGTTTAAGTTATCATGTGTGAGGCACATGGTTGTAAGACCTTGAAACAAATGAGACTTCATTCTAAATATCCCTAGTCAGTCATTGTTATGGGAATAACAAATGAATTAAGACTAGTATGCTCTCTCTGATAAGTTGAGTTCTGTCTTACGGATCATAAGGACAAGAGTGTCAATCAGAGATCATAGATACATGTTTAGAACACAGTATCTGGATTAGATCCACTCATGAGAACACTACACGGTACAAGTCATAAGTGTTTCTCATATGCAAGTTTTGTATCGGAGTTCTTAGACCTGAAATCTCTATGAAACTCTTTATGAATTACTGTGTACTTTGACATACACCTAACGTGCTCGTAACAGAGTGACAAGTACGGGTATGATTGGGTATGCATTGATTCATGTTAGAGAGCATGAGAGAAGTGAAGGGATTACCCTTCTCGATATGAGAGAAAATATCATCGGCCACTTGATCAGTGAACTGAGAAGTGTGTGGCCATACCGAGATGAAATAATGAGTAATCATTATTTATCTGAGAGTTCAGTGTCACTGGAATATCAAGAAAGGAATTAATATATATAAGGATGACTGGTTCCATGCCTTATATTAATTCTGATATTTATGGGTAAGGGACTATGCAAAATTGCATTAGGTCACTAAATGCCATATGGATTTTCATTTAATTTGGAATGCTATAATATCTTGCTAGAGAATATATATAGCCTTTGAATTAATTTATTAATTCATTGCCAACATTAAATGGACCTATAGGATCGCACACAAAGCATTGGGCTTAAAATATTTAAATTGTGTATTGGGAATTAATTTGGAATTTTATTTAAAGTCAAATTAATGCATAAAATGGGTAAACAAATTTTTGCCTAAAACAGCTGTAAAAACAGTTTTTTTGCCTAAAACAGCTAACTGTCAAGGTGTGATTTTGCCTAAAATAGCTAGCTGTTTTAGGCAAATCTGTTAAGCCAGGATTTTGCCTAAAACAGCTAGCTGTTTTAGGCAAATATATTGAACTGTCTTTTTGCCTAAAACAGCTAGCTATTTTAGGCAAATCTGTTAAGCCAGGATTTTGCCTAAAACAGCTAGCTGTTTTAGGCAAATATATTGAACTGTCTTTTTGCCTAAAACAGCTTGCTGTTTTAGGCAAATCTATTAACAGTTGGTCACGAGAGAAATTTGTTGGCATGTGCTAGGTTTAATTTCAATTGATTAATTATCTATGTATAATTAAGTTAATTGAGTATTAAATCCTAATTTGTATTTAATCAAAATATAATACTTGAGAGGGAATTAAAGTAGCCAAAATTCAAACTAAAATACTAGTTGAATTCGATAACTTATCACCTTAAATAAGTAAGTTTGTTTTGATTAAATGACTAATGCCATTTGAATTTAAATTCTAATAGAATTTAAATTAAGATATATCTCTTAATTAGGAAGTGATGGAGGCTGAAATTAACACTTAATTTTTGGCACTCACACTTGACCTAAATTAAGTGATATATATTAATGAATTAAATGAATAACAGTGGATGCCGTTTTGCTATTTTTCTCTCTTGGCCGAAATACTCAAGGGGAAAGAAATCTTTCTTGTTCTTTTGTGTTCTCGGGCTGAAACAGTAACCTAAAGGAAGAACAAGATCAGATCTTGTGGCTTCAAATTATTCCCATTGCCGAATACACAATCATAGAGCTAGCACTCTTGATTTTAAGCCATCTTTGCAAGTGTGTGTGTGAGAATAGAGGGAGTGGCGTAAAGGCTATTCCTTGGCATTGGTGGTGAAGATCTAAGGTGGACATATCCTTCTTGGTTGCTGGTCATCATCAAAATCAAGTTTTAAAGGCATCTAAAGTTGTAAGTTTAAAACTCTAAAATTGCATGTTTCGATTCTTGTCATGGAATTGTATGGCATGTATGATAAAAATTTTTGTTTTTCCGCTGTGCTATCATCACATTCATACCATGTCATATTTCATCAACCTTATCCTGAAACCTATACGGATAAACAAACTCGTGCTAAGCTATAAAGCTTAGTGGGAAACAAAACTCTATAGACAATCCTTTTCCAATTTTACACAACTTCCACTAAAACATAAGAGAGCATATATATCTATCATATGGATCATTGCTCAATGGGGATTTGGGGGAGTCCTCATCTTTAACATTAAATACCCTATTTATCATAATTTAGAGCATTACTTAGCTTATCTTTTTCCTGGACACTTGTCACTTCACTATCATCATATAATCTCTTTTAACTTTATTAACTAGCCTAGGTTATGCACCTTATATTCCTTTTATTGTAAGGATCTAGTTATTAAGATTATTGATAGTATAAAACTTTCAATTAATGCATTAAATATCATTGGGTACATAAAGTATACATTCAACATTAATTCAATTCATAAAGGATTGCTTATGTTAGAATTATACATATGCATATATATGAGTACATGTTCATATACATGTTAACGAGTTTGCATACCATTTTAAGGAAAAGGTATTACACATCATGATTAACCCATAAAGTCTTCATACCACATGCAAATATTTCATAACTTCCACATATATGAAGATCATTATGTATGCCACAACTCATATAACGTTTAATACAATGTTGTAAACTTGTGGCCTAAATGGCCCATCTATTCACCATGGAACTAACTTGCATCAGCCCTCACACGGGAACCTTCCTCATAATAGGTGTGAGATATCATAATCATGTCATAATGAATGATAATAGTGAATTATATGATGTTTTTAGTGTGTTTTTAGGTATTTAATTAAGTTAATTTTGTGTTAATTAGGTTTAATTTGAGTTTAATTTGTTAGTTTTATGTTTTTAGGGTTAATTCTGTGTTTTGTATGATTTTCAGGGTCAAATTGATAAAAAAAGGGCTTAAAGTGTAAAAAGTGCAAAGTTTTGGGCCAAAAGTGCAATTATGAGAAATTTGGTCGAGAAAATAAAGGTCCAGTCCCGAGCCTTGACACATGACCACGTGAAGGCATTGAAGAGTTTGAGCCGTGGCCACGTGAAGGAGTGATTGTGAAGATGCCGTGGCCATATGATGAGAAAGGGAGAAGAAATGTAAAGACCACGTGAGCACGTGGATTCCCAGTGAAGGATCACACGTGGCCACGTGTAGACGAAGAGGAAATGAAGCCATGCACACGTATAGAATTACACAAGTGGAACCGTGGCCACGTGATTCCAGAATTCTTATTTGCGAAGTTTTGCCGAGTTTCCTGTTTTGGCAAATCTTCCTATTTTGAGCAGCTAAATTGCTTCCAATTTAATTCTAAAAGTTTAGGAAGTAATTTACATCTTCTTTGGCCTATAAATAGCAGACAATTACACAGATCAAGAGGAGATCGAAAGGGAGGAATCAAGAAGATCAATGAGGGAATCCTGGAGATAAAACTTTAGAATTTAGCTTTACTTCTTTAGTTTGTTTTTACGTTTTTTTTAGTTTTCATTGTTTTTCTTCAAATCTTGTTTTAATCTTTAATGATGTTTAGGAAGCAGTTTTTCTTCTTTTGCTAATGGATTCTTGAAATCTTATATTTTCATTGTTATGACTTTGTTTTGAGCTTAATTTCAATATCGGTTGATTATTTCTTGGTTTTAAGCATATTCTTATCTTTGATTGTGTCGAGATTGATTTTTGGTTTATTGAATAAATAACTAAAGATTGGTTTTGACATAGTTAATGATTTGCATGTTCTTGGGTTAATTCTTTAATGTTTATGCATGATTATTATCCGAAATATGAAATAATTATGTGTTAATTTTATTGGTTAATACTAAGAGAGGAAGAACTAAGAATAGGTGAAAGTTAAATCTCTTGAGAAAGGCTTTAATAGACATCTAGGAGGATTAATTCAAACTTTTATGCGAAGTATTGAATTTTTTTGAATAAAGGAGTTTAATGCTTGGAATGATAATCTTGAATAAAGTTATCTGGTTTTATTTATCTGAATTCTTCATAATCATTGGTGTTATTATTTGAATTTAAGTCATTACAATGAAAGTTAAGGTGGATAGTTTCTTTAGCAAGAGAATTTCAGTTATTGTTTTGTTTTTAATTCATGTTTTAGCTTTTGTTTTGTTTAATTGTTATTTTTTTTCTTTTGAATCAAAAACATTTGGGAAACAATCTCGGATTAATTTAATTCATACATAGATATTATTCTTAGCAATCCATGTTCCCTTGGGTATGATATTTTGGGTCATAATTTTATTTCCCTATATTACTAGCCGATCTAGTATACTGGCTAGTATCTGGTCAAGTTTTTGGCGCCGTTGCTAGGGAACAGCGGTGTTGTTTAATATCTTTGGTTGAGTTAGTCTGAGATTTTGTTTTTATTTTGTTTTAATTTGGTGATTGTTCTTTGCAAGAAAAATTCTAAACATCTTTCAAGATGATACAAGATGAGGTCCAAGATTATGAAGTGTTTCTTTTAAAACAACGAATGAATAATCTACTAAGACAAAGAGAGGAGATAGAACAATTGTGTGCACAATCACAAAATCCTTATTCATGACCATCCATTGCTAAAAATTCTTATTTTCTTTTGACTTTGAGATTACAATTTGAAGAATTGAGAAGAGAGAATCAACAACTTCGATACTCAAAAGAGGTCTGTATCTCTGAGAATCAACATCTTCATAACTAGCTTATATGTAAGAACGAGCAATTTTGGGCTGAAAAAGAGACGTGGGAGGCTACATCAAGGGCTCAAGAGGAAAAGTTTAGAATTCAAGAAGAGAAATAAGGGCTCAGGAGGAGACAATTAAAAGTCAGAAAAATTTATTAAGGGATAAAGAGCATGGAATTGAAAAGTTTGAATCTAAGCTAGAACTTTTGAGCACTCAAGTTGATGGTGGTAAGGAAAAGGAACCAAATCAATCATTCATGGAGGATAAGGAACAAGAGAAATAATTCATATTTGAGGATACGTCATGTATTAATTTAGAGGATGTTGGATCTCTAGTGGAGAATTTATCACCAAAGGAGCAAGAAAGGAAAGATTCTCAAGTGGAGATACTGGATTCAGTCCGCTTGGAGAGTTTATTTAGGCTAGAAGAGCCGGTAGAGTTCGTGATAAATGAGCCAACGGATGAGTCATATTTTATTGAAGATATGGAGTTTCCAGCTTTGATAAATTATGACAAGTTTCTTCTACTAATGGGAGAAAATGAGGAGCAAAGTCCGAAAAGACCTACATTTGGATCACAAAGCTCGACCTCCCGAGAGTAACAAGAGTCAAGCTGGGACTCATTAAACCAGAACTTCTTCTCTAACTCTTCTCTTTAAATTTTCATCTATTTTTTTTTATGTTTTGCATGTTATTTGTTTTGCTATTGTTTTTATTTTTTCTTTGATTAAGGTTAATACATGTTTGTTAGTTGTTTGTGTCTTTTAATTCATGAGTTTAAGATTCGAGGTTAGACATAAGTTACTCCTAGTAATTTTGTGCTTAATTGTCATATTTAAGTAAGGGTTTCAAAGAGCTACAATAATTTTTGAAGTGAATTGCAAATTAGTTGAACTTAATATGGATTTATGAGTTTTGAGTTATTTTTATTGTCTGAATGAGAATTTGATCCTAGTTGCTTGATGCTTCATGAACTTAAGAGGGAATTATTCAGTTTACTAAATGAATGGACTTGATTTGTAATTCAACTATTTTGAAGATTTACCTATTGTTTGGCATAACTAAATTGAAGCTTAAAGAGAAAAGAAAAGGCATAATTAAATGATTAAATGAGTATGAGGAATGTTTTATTCACATGGTAATTGAAATTTAATTTTTGTGCGTGTAGAAAATAAAGCTGAGAATGCAGAAGAAAGCCAAATGCATGGCCTCGCCTCTCTCAACACAAATATACACGTGGTCACGTGTCTAGGCTTTTGTTCTTCACACGTGGTCACGTGTGGATCTCTTTGTTCTTCATGTGTGGCCACGTGTTTGAGTTTTTCCTGGCAGAAGCTTCATACGTGCCCACGTCCTCCATCTCCCATGCATTTTGCGTGACCATGTGAATGAATGTCTGCCTGGCCATAGCTTCTTGCGTGCCTACATGTGAATCCACCTATAACCATGCATGACCACATCCAAATGACCACGGTTTTGTTTTCTTTCTTCCCTCACACTTGCATTTTCTGTGCTCTTATCACTCTTCTCACTCATACATCACCCACCACATCTTCACACACTCACTACTTCCATTACACACACGTGACCATGCACACACCAACCTAAGCTTCACATGGCCACGCACACATTATGCACAAGCAAAAACACAGACATCCTTACTCATTCACCCTCACTCATTCACACTCACATACTCACTTACGCACATACCTCAAAGTTAAACTTCATCTTTTCATTATTTCTAACATCATTAATTCAGGTAGCATTGCATTTACTCTTAGCTACTTATTATTTGACATTAAACTTCATTGTGGCTTCATATAGGTTGAGTTTATATTTAAATTGGCTAATTTTCTTTTATGCTTACCATGACCAATTGAAATATTTCTCTTCCTTTTATTTAAGCCTAACCATCACCAAATTATATTTCACTTGAGATTATGCATTGTTCACCTTGTAACCTATGGATAATATGCATTGAGCACTTAAGCAAGTTTGGCCTAGTTACATTTATTCACTTAGTTTCCATGTTTATTAAGTCTTGTTCATTGCACTGCATTTGGTTTGGAGGCATGTTTTCTTGTTAACTTAATTCCATTGACCTCCTGCCTTCTTTTTGACTTGATTATGGTTCTAAGTATGGTGAGCTTACATTTTTGGTCACTAATTTGTTTCTCAAAAGTGATAAAGTGTGCTGACATTTTCATACTTTGCTGAGGACAGCAAGCTTCTAAAGAGGGGGATAGAGCTCAGCTGAGCTCAAAATTGAAAGTCCAACTAAGGGAGTTTTTCTTACCTTGCCCATTTTCTTACTCATGAATTATGTTGTTTTAGTTGGTTTGTTTTAGTTGTTTAGTTTGTTTTTTTAGTTTGCATGTTTAGTTTTTTATTTATATGTTAGTTTGGTTAATTCATTTATCATATATGTTACATTTAGCTTAATTCGCCCCAGTTTTTCACAAAAATTAAACATTTTGAACTTGAATTTAGAATGTACAATGTTTAAAATTCTAGTTTAGCATTAGAACAAGCATGTTGTTTAATGAATTTTTAGCTAGTTTAACATTCAATTTGACTTATATTTGTTAGTTTCTACATTTTTTTAGCACTAAAAGACCAGTTTTTATACTTTAAAGAAAAACAATGCATTGAAATAGTTGAGTAATGAATTTTAGAACACTAGAACCTTCCTCATCACCCTTCAAAGCATAAAAATAACTCAAAACAACTTGGAAAGTGATCTAGGCAATGTTTTTCTTGCGAAGCCATATCTTAACTTATTTCCTACCTTATATGCATATTTATCCTTTGTTAGCCAATTTTGAGCCTAATGAGGTATGCTTAATGCGTGCCATATTTATTTTTTCTTGTTACACTCATTTATTTTACCATATAGCCTAAAAAGATTTTAGCTTCCCATCTAGAATTGCCCACTCTAGGATTGGATGGATTAATGGGAATTGAGTATCTTGATGAGTGTAGATAATTTTGAATTTTATTATCAAGGGCTATTGTGGAAGTCAAGTGAATAGTGAATTGTGATTTTCTGATTACCCATGTTATTATTGTATTGCCAACATCAAAGCTAGTAAAAGAAAAAAAAAAGTGAAAAAGAAAGAAAGAAAAAGAAAGAGAAAAAGTGAAAGAAAAAGAAAGAAATTTACAAATAAAGCTAGCATGTATGGCAAAATCTTAAGTGTGGGGTTGTTACAAGGGAAAGATATGACTTCTAAAAGGGTATGAGTAGTGAAATTGAAAGAATTTTAAGATTGTACTTTGAATTGTGAAAGGTTGGGAAATTTTGGTTAAGTTCTTTATTGAATAAGTTAATGGGATGAAATTTGTGAATTATTAGTCTATTTTATCTTAGAGTGGCTATTCTTATTGTTGATCTTTTATCCATTCTTTGATAACAAATACCTTAACCCCATTACAACCTTTAAAAGACCTAAGTGATTCTAAGTTTTGTTTTTGAGTTGTTTAGCGGATATGACCTTCGGGTTCCGGTGCTAAAGGAGAGGCCTATGGTGTTTCTAGAGTTTCAAGCACGAAATCATGTGTATACTTATGTGTACATTCATTCTAAACTTGATTTTGAATTTGCATTGGTGTTTTGGATTTTGAAAATACTTAAATTGTTTTGGTCTTGCACCTACACAAAGAAAATTTATTCTAGTTGAAAATTTTATTAAGTGCTCTTGTTAATTGCTAAGCTTGGTTTTGAAATGCAGGATTCATTATTTGAGTTTGATTATTTTGAGATATCGGATTGTTCTAATTTGCTCGAGGGCGAGCAAAGTCTAAGTGTGGGGTATTTGATAATAGTAAATTATATAATGTTTTTAGTGTGTTTTTAGGTATTTAATTAAGTTAATTTTGTGTTAATTAGGTTTAATTTGAGTTTAATTTGTTAGTTTTATGTTTTTAGGGTTAATTTTGTGTTTTTTATGATTTTCAGGGTCAAATTGAAAAAAAAGGGCTTAAAGTGTAAAAAGTGCAAAGTTTTGGGCCAAAAGTGCAATTATGAGAAATTTGGTCGAGAAAATAAAGGTCCAGTCCCAAGCCTTGACACATGACCACGTGAAGGCAATGAAGAGTTTGAGCTGTGGCCACGTGAAGGAGTGATTGTGAAGATGCCGTGGCCATATGATGAGAAAGGGAGAAGAAATGTAAAGACCACGTGAGCACGTGGATTCCCAGTGAAGGACCACACGTGGCCACGTGTAGAGGAAGAGGAAATGAAGCCGTGCCCACGTGTAGAATTACACAAGTGGAACCGTGGCCACGTGATTCTAGAATTCTTATTTGCGAAGTTTTGTCGAGTTTCCTGTTTTGGCAAATCTTCCTATTTTGAGCAGCTAAATTGCTTCCAATTTAATTCTAAAAGTTTAGGAAGTAATTTACATCTTTTTTGGCCTATAAATAGCAGACAATTACACAGATCAAGAGGAGATCGAAAGGGAGGAATCAAGAAGATCAATTAGGGAATCCTGGAGATAAAACCTTAGAATTTAGCTTTACTTCTTTAGTTTGTTTTTACGTTTTTTTTTAGTTTTCATTGTTTTTCTTCAAATCTGGTTTTAATCTTTAATGATGTTTAGGAAGTAGTTTTTGTTCTTTTGCTAATGGATTCTTGAAATCTTATATTTTCATTGTTATGACTTTGTTTTGAGCTTAATTTCAATATCGATTGATTATTTCTTGGTTTTAAGCATATTCTTATCTTTGATTGTGTTGAGATTGATTGTTGGTTTGTTGAATAAATAACTAAAGATTGGTTTTGACATAGTTAATGATTTGCATGTTCCTTGGTTAATTCTTTAATGTTTATGCATGATTATTATCCGAAATATGAAATAATTATGTGTTAATTTTATTGGTTAATACTAAGAGAGGAAGAACTAAGAATAGGTGAAAGTTAAATCTCTTGAGAAAGGCTTTAATAAACATCTAGGAGGTTTAATTTAGACTTTTATGCCAAGTATTGAATTGTTCTGAATAAGGGAGTTTAATGCTTGGAATGATAATCTTGAATAAAGTTATCTGGTTTTATTTATCTGAACTCTTCATAATCATTGGTGTTATTATTTAAATTTAAGTCATTACAATGAAAGTTAAGGTGGATAGTTTCTTTAGCAAGAGAATTCCAGTTATTGTTTTGTTTTTAATTCATGTTTTAGCTTTTGTTTTGTTTAATTGTTTATTTTTTGCTTTTAAATCAAAAACATTTGGGAAACAATCTCGGATTAATTTAATTCATACATAGATATTATTCTTAGCAATCCATGTTTCCTTGGGTACGATATTTTGGGTCATAATTTTATTTCCCTATATTACTAGCCGATCTAGTATACTTGCTAGCATCCGGTCAATGAACATAGCATTTCATTTCATATAGACAATTTATAACCAAAAGGAATTTAAGATAAAACAACACAATAGAATAGGCCATTCATCATGCTTATGTTAAATAAGTGAAGAAGTCAATGCATAAACATTACTTTATTTGTTATACTTTTTATCATCTTTAATAGCCTGCCTAAGTACTAGTTCAAAGGATGGATAATGGGAGCAATGGATACCCAAAGGTATCGAACAATGGATATTCGAAGATATCAAACAATAGACCCCAATAGGGCCAAACAATGATTCCAGCAAGGAACAAACAATAGACCCAAATGATGCCAAGGAATGATTCCATTAAAGAATGAGTCCCAAACATGACCGACAATGGCAGCTGCAACTTTTTCCCTTTAGGCATGCCTATCTAATCCACAACTAAATTAAAACCCGCAGGCTTTACCATTATTAAGCATATTTTGATTCAACATATTTTTCTTTACTTCATATAACATCTTTGCCTAATGCCATCATTCATATAAGAATGCATGTTATTCTTATCATACTTTAATATTAAACTCTAGGCTCCAATACACATGGATTCTATCATATGATCATGTAGTTGTATCAACTTTCATTCGTTCATGTCATAATAGTTACCTGTTTATGCAAACAATAATAACATGTAATCTTTCATAATTAGCATTGTGCGTGACCACATACACATATACATATGTATATGCAGCTTAAACCATGTCAATACATGCTTTCATTATGCATACTTGTTTACGTACAAAATTAGACTACTTATCCTAGCATAGGTATGTCAATTATAAGATATTGGACTTATTTAACTCATTAGTAGTTCACAATGGCATACCTTGTTGTTGTTTGCCATGAGTAGCATCCATACAACATCATAACTCCTATCAACACATAATTACTTTAACAATAATTATGTATTTGTACTCCATATAAGAATATGAGTAGGCTCTCTTTAGATTAAGGTCGACACTTGCGCATCTTTTAGCTCACTATTATATTCTATTAGATTATGGACAAAAAGTGATCTTCCTTAATGTTATCACATATACACTGATCATCTTACTTGTACTTTTTATCTTATAAAATTTTAAACTCAATTAAGTTCATATAAGATTATTTCATCGCAATCATTAGCACACTACTTGCGAACTTGCAGTTTTTCATGTTATGTCATAATGCATGAACAAATAAGTAAGTAGGTTTCCTTACAACAAAGCTCATCGTTAATTCCTATTATGGCTTAGAGCATAACTAAAATTCTATAGCTCCATAATTAAGTGTCAATTAATATTCCATTTCTTTTAACTTAAACATGCAACATTGCAACTATCTTCTTATTATTACGAGGCTAAATCATAGTATTTTTCATGCCATTGTAAAAGAATTATCAATGTACATCATTGGAGGTAAAACAATTTTCTTTGGCATGGCACATACCTTATACCATACTATATACGGCATATTAAATAGCATATAATCTTGTGATTACCATATTTCTTCTTACTCTTTTTAGTTTTGGGCTATTAGGCACTAAAACACATTTTAGCAACCTAATTAATTTAGCATTACCATGTGCAAGTACCTCTAATTTAGAGTTCAAGTGGACTCTATATTACATCTTTATAGGTTTATTGTCCTAAAGCTCTTTACTCTACTGTGTGTGTGTGTGTATTTATATATAGAGGTTTCTCCAATTAAGTAATCATGTTTTATTCACCTTACTGGTGACTTTGGGTAACTTACTACTTAATTCAATCTTCTTCCTTTTATAATAACATTTATGTCTTTTAAATTTAGATAACACTTTATCTTATATTCATGCCTTTCTAAACCATATATTTATGGACTTTAACATAAAAGAGAGAGAGACTTTCATAGTCTATTAATCCATTGATATCGACTCGGGTAACAATCATCACTTAATAACCATTTATCATCAGTTTTACTTACTATAGTCAATTCACATCAACTCTTGTTCTCTTAATAATCTTATGAACCATATAATACTGTGTTCAATATCTAAATACATGGCTTAATCTTGGGGTGAGAGTTGGCCTAGATGAATAAAATGAGTACATATGGCCATGCAGTGGTGAAAAAAAGAATAGGCTTGGCCATGTATCAATAACCATAGGCTTTACTTGGCCGTGCAAGAAAAGGAGAAAGGCCATAAGTGGCCATACATGGGATGAACAAGAAGCTTGAGTGGCCGTGTATGGAAAAAACATAAAGCATAAGTGGCCATGCAAAGCACGAAGGGAAACCATAAGTGGCCGTGCAAAGCAAGAAGAAAAACCATGAGTGGTTGTGCAAGGAAAGAAGAAATGGCATGAGTGGTCGTGCAAACCAAGAAGAAATATCATGAGTGGCTATGCAAAGCAAGAATAAATAGCATGAGTGGCCATGCAAAGCAAGAAGGGAAACCATAAGTGGCCGTGCATTTAAGCTTGGCTAGCCCTAGGCCAAGATTATACACTTAATTCCAAGATTTCGACAAAGTTAAGTATAATAGCCTAAGTATAATAGCCCACAACAATATTAATGAAACCTTTGAAGCTTTCTAAACCCATCTACATTGCTAGATTTAGCCTTTAACATCATCAAATATGACTCACATACAAGAAGATAGGAAAGTTCCTATAAACAATGAACAATACAGTAAACATAATTCCCGTACCTAATATTGATGCTTTAACTCCTCTAGTTCTTTTCCTTCCTTTCCTACTCTTGATCTATTCTCCTTTTCTCAAGATTTATTTCTTCTCCTTAGACATAGAGACAACAATTATAATCCTTTAAACCCTTAAATATGGAAATTGAACCCAAGAAGGAAGAAATATTGTAAGAGGGGAAAACATTACCTTTTTATGCTAACTCACCAATCCTAAGCTTCATCTCTTTTAACCTATAATTGAGAGAAGAGAGAAAGAGAGAGAGAGAGAGAGAGAGACCTCCTTATGCCAATCTCCTCAGTCTTTAGGAACCCTAAATAGGTGAGTGGTGCAAATATCTCCCCAAGAAAAATTTTCACAATGCCCTTATACACATTTAAACCCCCAACTTACTATTTCTCTCAAAATTGTCCAAATTTCTAACTTACTTCGATTGCATCCCTTCCTTTAATTATAATTTAACCATGCTCATTACCTACATGCCGAAATTACCATAATACCCCTCATGGAAAATAGCTTTATCAATACAAAGAAATTAAGTCTTATCTCATTTAACCATAATGCTCTTTAATTAACCACAATTCGATTAGGGCCATGACTGGGTCCTTACAGTTATATATTTGTTAATAAAGTGTTTTAGACATTAGGGAAGGTTTGGGCTAATTTCAAGGTGATTTCGATAGGAAAAATTCATGTTTGGCTTAGAAAATGACTTTTAGGAATTATTTGACAACGATATGGGATTAATTTTTGAGTTATAAAACCATTCTACATGGCTATTAGGGTTATCACATGGATATCAAGTGGTCTATGATAGTCATAGGACCAGCTCTATTAGGTACGAAAATATGGCAAATTTTAGGATCATTTTGATATGCAATTTTAGCAGCGTAAATGTGCCAATTAGGCCAAGGTGTCCTTTTAACATTTGTTCCCCTCTATCTTAAGTTTGTAATGGAACAAAAATCACCGAATATTCAATTGAAGAGATATACCTCAAACACTACAAACTACTCCAAAAAAGGAATAGTTTCAAGTCATAGATTTAAGACCTAATTTTAAGTGCCTTATGTCCTCTTTATAAAAATTGTAGGTATAGGCCTTAAGTGTCACATAAAATTAGAATCACTCAATCCCAAAGTCTATAGTCTAAGATATGGAAAAAAATAATACAAATTGTTCCTAGTTACCTTACACCTATTTAGGGATATAATTCTTATTATGGTTTTGAGTTATTTTTATGTAGGCTAGAGATAGAATTGGTCATATATTATACATAAACTTTTCTCTAATATGAGTTTAGTTTCTCTAAAAATTAGATTCATCTCGATTAAAGTTATATAGTGAGAGTTATGGCTAAAATACTACAGACTATTCAAAAAATCTATCATTTGCCATTAATGCAAAAATCGTCAACAATTAATTTATGGCCTTTTATACTAAAATCAAAGATTTATACTTTAATACATCATATAAAAAATAATTTCACATTATATAAAAATCATACATCAATTTGTTTCATGTTTGATTTCCATACACAAGTAAATAAGTTAAGATATTCCATACCTTTTGAGTTCTTTTAGCTTTTCTTTGCTCATCTCCACCATTCCTTCTTTATGGTCTCTCCTGGGACTTATAGGCATAAGTTTTTTGAGAAGATAAAGGGAATAAAATCTATATTTTTAGCTATTATGGCTTGGTGTTTCTATCATGTCCTTTTTTATACATTTACTTGCCTTTTTTAGAAGCACATAAGATGGATCCCTATTGGTCCGACTTCTTAACTTTATTATAATTCTATCCCAAAAATTCTCATAATTACACATTTGCATTTAATTTAAATTCATTTGCTTATTAACCTATTTATTATATTTGTTTATGCATTTATGTCTGAATTCAAATAAATTACTGAATTGCCCTATGACTTTTAAACTATTACTTCCTTTGTCCTAAAGCTAGTTATTAGCTTACACATACTTTAATATTCACTTCTAAAACATTCCATAATACTACTAAGGGTATATTTTAGGGTACTATATTATTTATATCAGGTTAAGATTTAATTTCTATGTCTCAGTATTTTACATTTGCATAATATATAAGTTCAAAAGAATTTATCCATAGCTACGTGCATTACTTCCAATATCACTTACTTTTCTTCATGTCTCTTTATTAAATACTTTCACTAATTCTTATCGTAAAAAGTTTTCTATACTTACTCTTTACTAATTGCTTTTCATTCCAGATTCTAGTCAAGATTTCTTTTATTATGCCTTAAAAAGATTTACTTACTTCACCTTTTCATCTATTCATTCTATACATTTTCATTTTTTTCCAATCATTTTATTCCTATAGAATTGACATTCTTTTCCTTTCAATGCTTCCATACTTTTAAATCTCATTAAATTTTGTATACTTTTTAACTCTTATTTCCTATGTACACTCTTACTATAAACATATTGTCTAAAATTGTCTAAACCTATGCTCAGATAATATTAAATATAACATCACCATATACACTAGGTAGGAAATAAGAGTGATACTAAAGAGTCATAATGAATTATATACAAACTCTTTTGTAGACCACATGTCATTAAATTTTGACTTCAAACTTAAGATTCATACACTATTTTACTCTACTTATGTGCCTACCTTTATAGAACAAATTATAAATACTTAATTAAACTTAACTTTGAATTACATATCATGTATAAAAATAATATACTTGACTACGTATATTATTGCTTAGTACATGTTTTATTTACAATTTGTATACCACAAAATAACAAGTCACATTTATTGCATACTCCTTTAGGAATCCTCGTCATCCCTTATAGACCTTCACTTCGAGCAAAACCTCGATCTCATACCTATATTGTTAAAAGGAAACCACATGCTAAGTTTATACTTAACGGAGTGCTTTTCAATACATATATATAAACAAATATAAATTTTTAGTAGAAGTAGTTTTAATCTTAAGGGTAGTAAACAAAAAACATAAGATATAATTTGATTGCTATGATCCACCCTATTTGTTTTTATATTTTATATCAAAAGTTAACATCCTTAAATTCTTTTAATTTTAATGTATATGCATTATAATCCCCTTTTCAAGATATAACTTAATCACAAACGCCAACCTTTCTTCTCTACCATCTCATATGCATTTACATGCATACCTAACAATTTTGTATTTATACTTATTTATCTTTAAAAAACTAATCACAAATAAATATATCTATAATTTAATTAGGCACATGTAACTTTATGACATGTTTCATACATTAGGTTATCTTTGAAATTTGGTACTTATTAGTTCAATGAGATTTGGTTCGGACTTGGAATATATATTATAAGCTTTCTATATATCTTTAAAATGGGAATTAAAAAAATGTAATTCTGCTTAATAATTCTTTATCATGTTAACTTTAAGTGATTTTAAATAGTATATAATAAGTTTATTGGCATGTATATAGAATTTTAATTCTAAAGTGTCATACTTAAGATTTTAAACTTCATATCAAAATGCCAATCTTAGTTGTTTTATCTATTCCTAACTCATTAACTATAATATGCTATTAATAGTTAAATTTTACTTTTTCAACCTTATGCATATAATACTTGTATTTGTTACTATACTAAGAAAAATAGTGCGTGTTAGCTTCATTGTTTATTGACTTAATGCTTTATTATACCAATATATGGTGCTTTCATCATATCAAAGCTTTATGTCAAAATCTAAAACCTTAATCCTGTCATTTCACATTATACATTTCTTTATACTCGTTACAGTTGATGATACCCTTGAGTGTCTGATGTAGAAATCAATTAACATGTCAAGTTCATTTATCTGTATATCTCATACTTTTTTTTTTCAAAAGTAGAAAATGGAGAAGAAAAATATGGAATTTAGTTTAGATATTATAACAAATCATCAAATCAGAAGACAAAGATATTAAGCTAGAAAAAAACAAAATTGAAATTGATCATATAAAGATTTTCCTATTATTTACTATAATTATGGATAATGGGCAGAAAATATCCATATATTGTACCAATAGAGAATACCTAAAACTGTACCAATGAAGGAGCCATAGGCCTTAGACATCCAAAATATACTAAATGTACTAAAGTACCAGTTAGAGTATACATATCGAAATTAATAGAAGAGACATATGTCTTAATAATGGAAGGCACTGCAGTGTCACAAAAGCATTTATAAAACCCTTTCGGGCTTGCCTATTTACCTAGATCCGTGCGTCTAATAGGCTAAGGTATGGATAATAGGAACTAAAAGATACCATACAATGGCATCCCTTAATGATACCTTGAAAGGCATAACTAAAGAGACATAAGTTTCTAAATTATAATTCAAAATTAAAGATACCTAAGTATCAATGTGAGGACAGTAATTAGTGTCACAAAACAGATACGAAAACCCTATAGGCATGCCTATTTATACACAACTCAGACTAAAACAAGCCTTACACTAACATTATGACATATTACGCATTAAAAATTATTCACAAAACCAATACAACATTAGGTTATGTATGTACATAACTCAATTCACCTTTCCTTTTAATATCATCCTTTTTCATCTTCAAAAATTTTAACATTTCAAATATATATACATGAACATACACTACAAAAAATAGAGAATTAGCGACAGATTGAAAACAATTGCTATTTTGCAATGTAATAGCAACCAAAATAATAATCAATCATCAAAAAAGTTTTCAAAATTAATGTGTTTAACGACTATATTGCAATGAAAAGAAGGAAACATTATAACGGTAACAATTAGCGCCTTATTATGCTACTAAATTTGTGACGAAAATTTCATCGCTAGACCTTTTTCACTTTTATTTTGTTTGGAAAATTAATCTGTTGTAATATAGCGATGGTATTGTAGTGGCTAATTGCATGGTTATTTTTTTTTTTGCGATGGATTAGTGATGAAATTTTCAGTTGCAACTTATAGAGGGATTTTTTGGCGCTTTTTTTTTGCTAAAATTTTTACGACTTTTTTAATACAATTAGTGACAAAAAAAGTAATTGCTAATTTAGTTGCTATATTAACAAAATTTAATATGTAACTTTTATTTGGGGAAAACCATTTCGGGACTTTTTGTCATTAAAAATTATATACCTAAGCCTAAACCCCTAAATCTCCCAAATACCCCTTATCTAGTGTCACTGTTGATAGTTATCGGTAACCCTGTCGATGATAGCAACTCGATTTCCATCTGCATGTGTGAGAGGTGAGCTACTCAATTTCATTTAAGCTTTCATTCTCCTTTGTGTATAAGTTTATAATCCATGTGGGTTAGATGTTTTTCAATAGATATGATAAAATGAGACTTTATTCCTATAAAATTTTATTTTTGTTAGGTTTCTGATCACATTTAGTAGGTGAGAGGAGGAGGAAGGAGCAGGGATCTACATAAAGTAATCTACATAAAAAAGGTATGTTTTTCTCATTCAAATGGTGGAAACCATTTTTTCTATTTTGCTTATCTTTTCTTGAGGGCTCTATTTTGGGACTAACCTTACATTATTAGAGAGTATTCTCTTGCTGATTATTTTGTTATTCTAATGTTGGATAATGATTCTGGTATGCGATTTGTCTTGCTTTCCTACTGGTCTTTTCCCTCTAAAATGTTATAAAATTACAGATGATTTTAGTAAGCCTCCCGGATGTACTTTGATTATTTTATTTATCTCATAAATGGACTGGGTGTTGTGCCTTATTGTAATCTCAATTTTTGGTATTATGCTAAAGTTCTTTAAATAGGGTCCTTATGATATACACCCCTATGTTTTATTTTTTGCCCACTTAGAAAGCTAGATTTGGCTAGTCTAATTTAATTGGGTTTGTCTTGTTGTTTAATATTTTGATCCTTTGTAGAGATATGCTTTTGATTTTTCTCTTAGGACTATCAGTTTGCTTTTGCTATTGCCTGGAGTATCATCAGGTTATTATTATTTTTCACTAGGTATATTGTAATTTTAGTAGATACTTAGGCTGGGCACAATTAAATAAATTTAGAGATTGTTTCTATAGATGAAAAAACTTTGGCAGTCAAATTAGTTTGATTTATATGTTACTATAATCTGGATTGAGAAGCAGCTAACTATTGCCTCTTTTAATTGGAATAAATATGTCCTTTTTGTGTTAAATTGTGTTCAGCTAGTTAATTATGCCAAGAATTTTTGTGGTTAAGGGTCTATTGTAATTGCTTTAGTGAGTATTTGAGATATACTTAAGCTGGGTCTATTGTAATTGGCATAAATCACTTCTTTTACTTGAATGTTCTCTACCACTTTGGCTTCTCACAAGAAATATACCAATTGGGTACCTCAAGATGTAGCTGCCACTGATGATTTTTTTGTTCCTTTAATTCAACTTTTCTCTTTTTAAAGTAGGAGTTTTTATATGTAAGTAAAAATATGTCAATAAACAAATTGTTGTTTAATTCTCCTTCTAGTGTAGTTATTACATTATATTAATTATTTGTAGCTTATTATGTTATTTCAACAACATGTAAAATAAATTGAGATTCTTCTCATGTTAATTAATTTATTTTAAAAATATATAGTTTAATTGAGATTTTTCTAATGTCAATTTTGCATTATATTATCTACTCCTCTTTATCAGTCTCTCAATCCTTATATCACAAATTTACAAAAGAACTTGCAAAATTAAACATATGTATTGGTGTTAAGTTGTTGCTTTCTTTTTCTTGTCATTTGTTCTATTTTTTTTGGTTTGTATGTTTGATGATGCATATCCTAACATTTAGGTAATTAAGCAACTTTGCTATTATTATTGGTTGAATAGAAATTGGTACTTTTTTCAGGGTCTTACTTGGTTAATTGGTCCAAAAATATGCATATTGAAGTTTTAAACATGGTATGTACATTTAGAGATTCATTGCGTTTAATTTTTTTTTTCTTTTTATTAATCTTGGAATTTAATAATGATGTTTCATTTTAATCAATGCATAGGAAGTAGAATATTCTGAAGAACCTGGTACTTCATATCACATTAAATATTGTGTAGCTGAAAGTTTTAAACTCTGTAATATAAAGGTACTAAACTTGCTATTTTTTAAATTTATTTTCTTCTTAATGTATTCATGTTAATCATTGAATTAATTTTATAAATCTAATCCATATATATAAGTTTTATTTAGAAAACTTTATATATACCTAATTATATTTTATCTCCATGTTTGACATTAGAGAAATTTATGCATACGCTCTTTAATTTTGTTCATGTTGTGTTCTTCTTCCTGTCTTTCTAATGAAAATTCATGGGGAGTATTATGATTTATTAAAGAAGCTTATATGATGTTATATGAATGGGAAGCCATAAATCTTAGAGACTTTTAGAACTTCACAAAATTTGATTGACATATGAGGAGGTTTCAATGAAACTTTTGTTTTGAAGGCTGATATTAGGAGTGGGCTTAGTGGGATCTCATATTATAAGGTGGTTTCGAAGAAAAAAAGTTAGGGATGGAAGTTGGGTTTTCAGCCATAAGCTCAAAACTTCAAAGAAGTATCTGTGGCTAATGTTGTACCTTACAGCTAATGCAGTTAAAGGATTTTTTGGAAGGTATCATTATGATACTAGGGGCATGCTCAAAATATTAAGTAAAAACAAATTACAACTCACTTTTCTACAACTTTTAACAACTATTTTTCTCATAGTGTGGAGTTGTACAGTAGTAATTTTTCAAATATAGACTTGCTTCTTTGCTCTTTATGAAAATAAAGTCACCTTTATTATAGCTAAATGATAATAACATGTAGGAATTTATGAACTAGCTTTATTTATGAATGCAACATTGGAGTTGGGGTAAGCTTTTGTAATCATTTATCTTTATTTTCTATGATCTTAATTAATTTTAGACTCTTTGGATTAGGTGGTTATCAGTTATTGTCAGTTAATCATATATTTATGTTGTAGTTTCTAACATAAATAGTATGGTACTCAAAAATTAAATAAATTAAGTACATAAGTTGGATTTCTCAAATATTATAGCTATCTAAGTTTTATCTTAGTAGTTATGTTAGGAGCTAATTGGATTACGAGGAGAGGTAAATATAAATTCACCATTAGTTTTGAGTTGGCCAATTTAGCACTCTTATATGAATTGACATGTTAATTAATGGACCCAAAAGTGAACAATTATTAATTTAGAGGGTTTGTTATGATGCCTAATTTTTAATGGAAGCATAATCAAAGTGGGAACATATAATATAATTTCATGATGGACTTCATGGTAGTGGAGATATTCAGAGTCAAAATAAAGTAATTATATATACACACACACACACTCACACAATAGTACATTAAATTTTAATTACACAATGTTCATGGCAAAATAATTGGCTTTACAGTTAACATAAATAATAATAATAATAATAATTGGCTTTACAGGCAAAGTTCCCATCTTGATTTTTCAAAATTTCAAAAGTAGCTCAAAATACTAATTTTCAACTGAATTTGAAATTGAAATCCACCCATTTGGTTAAGGTTCAGTTGATGATGCTCTGTTTTATGTGTGTATAAGAGATGAGAAATATATTTCTATTAAAGGATGCTTAAGAGTTGAGAAATGGAAATATACTTCCATACTTGGATTTCAAATTGAATTCCACCAATCTGGTTAAGGTCCAACTATATTTCTATTTCTAATTTTTAGCTGAATTTTCCTTTAATCCAATATATTTTTACTTCTCATCTCTTAAGTTTGCTTAAGTGAAAATTATAATTGATTAGACAGTAAATTTATATCTATATTGGTCGATCTATTAATAATTAAGTATGGATTTAAACATACAATCATTGGCTTAAAATTTTGATTAGACTGCCTCTCGCATAATAGCTTTTTTTTATATGTTTATATAGTTATCAATGCATTTATAAGATGGATAATAATTACTAAAAAATACAGTAAACTTTAGCTATGGAACCTCTTCAATTTATTTGTATAACATTAATTAAATTCTAAAATGTTTTTTGTTATTGATGGTTGTTAAGTACTATTAATTTTGATTAAGTGATGTGCACTACTAGTGGTATTTTTTTAACTCTTTGTATGCTATGCTCTTGGTTTTAGATTTTGATATCTACTATATTCTGGTGTTTTTTAGACTCTCAGGTGGTTGTTGCAATGGGTTTGATTATGATGGGATGCTGATATTACCTTTTGATTGGTATTCTTGTATGGTGATTGTGCTTCAGAGTTGGTATTAGTGTTGTAGGTTGTGGATGCTAGCTTCTCTCCTAGTTTATTCTTTGTCTATTTGGGAAGCTAAATTTGGCTGATTTATTTTCTTCAGATGGTTGTTTTTTGGTTTGTACTAATCTAGGCTTTTTATCATGAAAGTGTTTGTTTTTTGGAGTTGATTAGTTTGCTTTTTGTTTTCCTAACTTGCTGTATCCGGCTCTTGCTAGTTACTTATCTGGCAGTCATTTTGGGATTGTTTTTCCATATTTTTGCATAATTTTTTTCTCGGCTTATCCATTGCTTTGTTTGCAATGAGATGCTTGTTGTTTTTCGATTTCTAAAGATTGAGTTTTGCTCCTATATGCTTTTTTCTTTCTTCTTTTAATATATTGTTGGCTTAAAAAAAGAACTTTTGTTTTAGTTAACTTTAATTCCTTTTTAGGGGTTTACAAAGAAACTATGTTAATCAATTTGTTGGTAGATTAATTTCATTATTATATAGATATAGTACTACTAGGTTTTGATAATGATAACTAGAAAGTTTATAAGTATATATGAAAATCATGTGTGCTAATTAATGATTATGTAAGTTGATGATTCTGATTAAACTAAGACAACAATGATAAGATTAATGTAGTATCATCTAAAAATACAACAATAATTAACAACTAATTAATAAGTACTTCAAGTTGCTGTAAAAGCAAGTAAAGCTATTTTAACACCTAATAATAAAATTAATTCGAGAAAAAATTCATAGAAATAACAAAACAATTGATTTAAAATGTATGTCCCATTTCTATATATGGCTAATTAGCATATAATCTCCTTTCTATTTACACAAGTCTATTAAAAATCAGAATATAAAATAAAAAAATAGAAAACCTTGGGTTAGTATAGGGTTGTGAGAATAATAATTTATTCTTTTCCATCATGGAGCTTGATGATTAAAGCTCATATTAATCTCAATAGCTAGGGCTTATGATGATTTTATTTTTCCCTCAATTCAACTTTTCTTTTTTTAAAGTAGGAGTGTTTAGTTGTAATTAAAAAAAATGTCATTAAATAAAATGTTGTTTAATTATTCTTCCAATGTAGTTATTACATTATATTAATTACTTGCAGGTTATTTTGTTATCCGAACAACGTGCAAATTAAATTGAGATTATTTTCATGTTAATTACTCTATTTTGAAAATATACAATTTATTCTCCTTTTTAGCCTTTGATGTTTATATTATCTTGAACTTAATTTTCATGGTGGTGCTATTTGGATAACAAGTCACTAAAAATTTCAAGCAAATTATAGATTTTTTACTTTTATTCCTTTCACAATTATTACATTGAAGTAAATTATTCTTATGCTACTATTGCTCTTTCTTGAGGGATGGATTCTTCTTATGCTGCCATTTTATTGTTTTTGCTCTAACTTGTATGCTTATCTGAATACTCATTCTTACATTTAGGTTTCAAATATTTTGGTAGAAGTTAATGTAGATATTTACATACTGTTTACTATTTTATTTTGCCCACTTTCTAATCCTTTTGAATTAAACAAACATTTGATTATTAGTGTAAATTGTTGTTCCATATTATTAGGAATTATTGGTTAAATATTTCAGTGTTAAAGGGTTAGTTTACTGCTGTCAATTTGTTATGAATTCTCCTATTAAAAATTTATCATTTGTCCATTTTCGGGTTTTTATAGTTTTTTCTATACAATCCCCACTTGGCAGTTAAGACTTAGTTATTAGGCTTATTACCATAAACCTAATTAACTTATATTAATTTGTTATATTTTTTTTATTTGGTCCCAATAGTGTGTTAATGACATACTTATGCTATTTTGAGACAAAATGTACACTATTATTTTAATACTTGCACAAAGAAAGTGATACAAATGAAATTGATGCAGGTCCTGCAGTAAAAGACATACTACATAGGATGTAAGCACCCAACTACACATCTCATCTGGAGATTTTAAATCTTACATCGAAATTATGGGTTTATCCATTCCCCTATTTCCTTTGCTTTCTTTTGTTTAAGTGGGATGGAAGGGTAATTTTTATACTCCGAAGATGTTAAACTATTTTATTTCTTGTCAAATCTTTGATTTCTTTCTTAATTTGGATCATAACTTTGATGATTATTCTCTTGCTACTTCGTGTGCACTAGTTTGCCTTGATTTTGAATTTGATATGTAGAAACCAATAGCTGCAGTACCCGTTTCATGCATTTCTTTAAGTATATGCTTTAGAATACTTTAGCTAAATTTTAATTTGATGTATGAAATTGTCATTAAACAAGTAAAAAATTCGAAAGTAAATAGATGGATATAGTTAGTCAAATGGATTTAACATAAATATTAATTAGAAGAATGTTTTTCATAATTAAGATTCAATTAGAATATTGAGTATAGTGGATATTTATATTCTATTTTTTTACAATACTTATTAACACTTGTGGATATTTATTTCTTTTCGTAATTTCTCTTTTTCTTTTTGGTTAAAAGCAGTCATTACTTTTGGTATGACTAGAGTTCCAAGTCTAAAGTATCTAAACTCAAATGAATGCATGCCTACTATTTTGTAATTAAATATTCTGTTGTTCTTAAAAAAGATAACAATTAATTTAACTTTATAGCTAACAGATGCAATGGACTCCTCATTTGCATGCTGCTCTAATTACATTTCTCTACACATACTTGAATTTTATGGTCTCTTCTTCTATTACTTTATACATTTAGTAAACTTGTTTATTTTCTCTCCCAACTTTGTTAAAACTTATACATGTAGACTAAATGGAATCCTTAGATCATATTTAGATGTATAATCAAAGGTTCAGATTAATTCCTCATTCATATATGGAATAGATAATTTTATTAAATTTGTAACTTCTCATCCTGAAGAAATGGGTTGTGATCATATAAGGTGCCCATTCATTATATGTAAGAACCAAAAGTTCCATGATGTGGACACTATTGTTTGCCACTTATTCAGCGAGGGATTTGTTCTAGATTATTTAGTTTGAAATTGCTATGGGGAGATGGATGTTACCGGTTACGATCACAATCCTTATGAAATATTCAATGAAAAAGTACTTGGTTTTGATGTATGAAATACTTATCAACAAATGGTTCTAGATGCAACTGAACCTAATTTTAATCATGACACCCATTGGCAAGGATGTAATTTAGAATGTAAAATTACTTACAATTTTGACCATGGCAATCTATCTAATGTTAATGTAAGTTTACTATATGAGACTCCTAATTTACATTGGCAGTAATTTTATGATATTCTTGAATCTAGCAATTCAAAGTTGTATCCCGGTTGTGATAATCATTTTTATCTTTTTGTAGTTACGAGAACGTTGTATGAAAAATCTGAGTTTAATTTGCCGATGAGGTTTTTTTTATGCCAAAAATCCAACTAATTAAAGAAGTTTTACCTAAAGGCAACATATTCCTTGATAATTTCTATCAAACAAAAAAGCTTGTTAGAAGCTTAGGCTTACCTGTCCAAAAAATTAATTGTTGCAATAAGGGATACATGTTGTTTTGGTAGGAATATGAGAATTTGACACATTTTCGGTTTTGTAATCACCATAAATTCGAAATGAGTGTAGGATCTCGTAAACAAAGATTTAAAGCTTATAAAAGGATGTATTACTTTCTGCTAATACCTTGGTTACAATGATTATATCAATCAAAAGCTAAAGCAACACATATGAGATGGCATTATAACCATAGCAAAAATGAAGGGGTTATACAACATCCTTTAGACTCTTTAGCATGGAAGCATTTCATTGAAACTCATCCTTTATGTGCTGCCGAGACTAGAAATGTCAGGTTGGGGTTGTGCATAAATGGTTTTCAACCATTTGGTCAATACGGTAGGAAATACTCTTCATGGCCTGTAATCCTCACACCTTATAACTTACCTCATTGGATGTGTATGAAGGAGGCTTATATGTTTCTAACTATTATTGTTCCTATCCCTAAGAATCTAAAGTAAAAAATTGATGTCTATCTACAACCTTTGATTCACAAGTTAAATGAATTATGGAATAATGGAGTGTCAACATATGATGTGTCAAGGAAGCAAAATTTTCAGATGTGACCTGCTCTAATGTGGATAATCAATGACTTTCCTACATATTCCATGATGTCTGGTTAGAGTACATGTGGGAAATATGCATAACCATATTATATGGAATATACACAATCATTTACCCTAAAAAATGGTGGCAAACAAATATGGTTCAACAATCATAGGAAATTTCTTTCCCCTGATCATCCATTTAGGAGAAATAGATGAAAATTTAGAAATAGATATGTGGAAACAATGTTGCCACCACCAATTAGAACTAGGGAGGAAATTCTTTAAGAAATTAATTAGTGGGATCTAGTCAAAGTCACCGAGCTTGATACAAATGAGGTTAATGGGATCATTTGTAAATCTTATGGTTGGAGGAAATGAAGCATGTTTTTAAGATTTACCTTACTGGAAAACAAACATGATTCGACACAATCTAGATGTATTGCATATTGAGAAATTTTTTTTTACAATGTGATTAATACTATTTTAAATGTTGAAGGCAAAACCAAAGACAATACAAAAGCATATTTAGATTCAGAAAGATATTGTTTTCATCTAGAGTTAGCAATGGATCCAGAAAGTGGTAAGTATCCAAAGGCTTATTACACCTTGGATAAGAAATCAAAAAAAGTATTGTTCAAATGGTTGAAAGAATAAAATTTTCCAAATGGTTACATTTCCAACTTGGGTCATTATGTTGACTTGATAAAACTCAAATTATTTGGCATGAAAAACCATGATTGCCATGTATTTATGTAGCAATTTATTCCTATTGCCTTTCATGAATTACTTCCTACAAATGTGTGGTAGGTCTTTATAGAGCTAAGCTTATTTTTTAAGGATCTGACATCTACTACTTTCCGTGTTGATGACATTGATGCATTGGATTCAAACTTTCTACATATCATTTACATGCTTGAAAAGATATTTCCTTTGAATTTTTTAACTTAATGGAGCACATAATGATACACTTGCCATATGATGCAAATATTGTTGGACCTATGCAATATCGATGGATGTATCCTTTTGCTGAGAGGTAATTGTTTATAAATCTAAAGTAATGAATACTTTCTCTCAGAGTAGCATGTATTTTGATAAATTGATAAACTATATTTTCCATTGGCAGGTTCCTTCAAACTCTTAAGAAAAATATTGGAAACAAATCAATAGTAGAGGCATCTATTTGTAATGCCTACTTGCTATCCGAATTATCCATTTTTTTCTCACATTACATTGAACCTTATGTCAGTACTCAACATCAATGACTTCATCATAATGATGATGGATATTGAATGGAAAAAACAAATGGAATTTAATAATTATCACGTATCCATGCTAAACTAGTGGAGAACTTTATGATCGAGCCCTAACATCAAAGGAATATAAGTCAGCTCATACTTATATTCTACTAAATTATGCGAAGGTTAATCCATTCTTGAGGTACATAATAGTCATATATTTTATTATGCTGTGAGATTAATTTGGATCATATCTTGATTTTTTTAATTTATTTTTAATGAACTTTAATGCACTTACTACAAAAGCTTATGAGATAAGCACCCTGATCTTACACCAAGTCAAATTGATGTAAATATTGACAACTACTTTGCAGACTTGTTTGAATTATATGTAAGCCTATCACAATATGTATGTATAACATATAAATATCATTTAAATTGTAAGTGATGATAACTTGGGTACTATTTTTTTTCAAAATAGGTCAGTTCCAACGGAACTAACAATAATTACATCCGTAGTTTGTCACAAAAAACATTACAGAGATTGAAGTGCTACTTGATGTATTTTTTCATTGGATACAAATTTCACTCTAAAAGTTATGGTTCTAGTAGAAATTCATTGAATAGTAGAGTTTGTGTAAAAGGGTCTAACTTAGGTGATAATATTGGTGATTACTATGGATCGATTGAGGAGATTATAGAGATAGAGCACCCTTCATTACCAATAAAGTGAACTATATTATTCAAGTGTGAATTGTATGATCCCATATTGGATGATGGTTTTAAGGTTTAGAGCTAATACGGATTGGTTGATGTTAACAATCACCATCGATTCATCAAATGTGAACAATTTAACTTAGAATGCACGCAACTCAAGTGTATTATGCTAGATATCCTACTTTGAAATTAGATAGAGCAAATTGGTTAGCAGTGTTCTCAGTTAAGCCAATGGAGATCATTAAGAGATTAGATGTTAGAGATGACACTGATGCATTTTCCAATGCATACCAAATTGAACAAGTTGGTGCCTATGAGATTAATATAGATGTCGATAGTGAAAAGTATATAGATTTGCTTGACTCCTTAGGAGAGGATGTTGAGATTGATATTACTGATGAGTTGTGTAAGAACTTAAAGTTCTACTTCAAGTTCATCTTTATCTTGAACTTAAAGTTCAAGATAAAGATGAACTTGAAGTAGAAGATGATGAAGAAGAATTTTTAGATTATGATAGCAATAGAGACGACGAGGAGGAATCTCAATATTCATTAGATAGTTATTAATGAAATGGAAATCGTTAAGCAATAATGTAGTCATATGTTAAACCTATTTATTATATTTTAACAATTTGACATGTTATTGCTATTTTATGTTATATATAATGAACTTACGAAATCATTACATGTTATACAAGTATGGGTCATGGTAGAGGATGAGCAAATGGTTGTCGAGGATATTGGGTAGTTAGATACGGAGGGCATTAAGTTAGACCATCTTATGGAGAAATGCAAGAGATACTTGGCAATCCTATAACAACTACTACACAACATTTTCCTATGATAGATGTGCCCACTGAATCACTTAACCTACCAAATATTACTGTTAGTATACCAACAGCTGATGCTTTCAATTTTAGTAACACATCAACATCAACTCCTAGTTTTTACACTGCCAATAGCACTACATCAAACACTTGTGAACAAAGTAAAGCTAACAATAGCAAATTGTACATAATTATGAACCCAAAGGGATTGTGAGTACTTTACCTTAACAAATTCATAACAAGTTAATAAAACATGTGTATCTTGATGCATGTTTTTATATAATATACTTTATAGGTTGGAACCTTCCTCCCTATGCATTAGGATTATAAACATGAGCTTCCATCAGTGCATATACATTAATGAATTTAGTTGGAAGGAGGTTTCAAGAGAAACTAAGGATTTTTACTGGGGAGAATTCAAGGTATATATATATATATACATTTTCATAAATAATTTAGTGTTTTAGTTATATTATTTATAATTTTAACTACTAATAAACTAATACTAATATAATTTCAAAAAAGTGCTATTGGGATGCTAAAGTCAATAGTCACATCTGAACAAGTTAGGAGATAAAGGTTGCATAGATGTATAAAGATTACGGTGACCATTTAAAGGTGGCCAAAGAAAAGTCGAAAGACTTCCTGAAACTAGTATGGAATAGGTGGAATTAGATTTTCAATATCCCCACATGCATTCAAGTGTCAAATCAAAAGAAGCTCAATCGTTATTGAGGAAATGAAGACAAAGCTCCTGGATCATACACTACTGGAACAATTTTTAATGGTTAGCATATCTCTCGATTGGTAAGTATGTAAATTATAATGTGAAGCAATCCTTTAATATTAGTGACAATCTTATTTTACATAATTTTTTTTAATTGCTATCGGGATTTAAGGAAGCTAAAATTCTATTTTGTGCAACCATGTGAGCATTTATAACTATGTAACTGATGACATCTTGAGAACTCTCATTACTAGAGAACATTATTGACTTTGAGCATGCCATCTAAATTATAATTTCTTGCGTTCTGAATGCTCACAATTATTAAAAATTTAATCTGCCTACTATTATTTGTCAGCTTAAATCACCTTCGCCTTTCCTTTATCTTTGTCAAAGTAAAATTCTTTGATGGTTTACATGGATTTTTAACATTAAATTTCTATTTACTGATGATTTTGCTTGATATTCGGTTTAAGTTTTTGAGCTACTACTCTATATGATTTTTGAAATATAATAATGCTTTAAAATATGATAAATTAAACATTCAAATTTGAATTGAGAGCAAATCAATTATTTTGTTGGATCTTTTAGGTTATTTTTGAATTCCTTATTTCAATTTGTTATTATACCTTTATTTTTTTATATATCCTTTTTGTGGGTCCGTGACAACCTATAATGTGATCAAATAGCTTTTGAGGTGGAAAAAACTCTAGGTACCTGAGTAGCAGTATACATTCACCATCGTGAGTGCATATTAATATACATCATAGCATGCGTATAAAAGCATCCATCATCATATGTGCACAATTGACATATACAATAGCATGAAAATATCAGCGTACATATACATATTTGTCATTGGATTATGCCTTATGCATGCTGCCGTATCCAACTTATACCATGGACATAAATTTCATTTATCATAGATACGTATTTTTGTGCCATTTCATACATCGTATGTAAATCCCATTCATCATATACCTTTATGCCTATAACATGAAATACATCATATATATGCCATACTCACTGTATGTGCTCATTCATATACTATGCCATATTTTATGCAGTAAGTATCTTTGCATATAACTTGTACTTTTATGTATATGATTTTATACCATACCACCTAATTTATTAACATGCATTATCATGCCATATCTTATGCATCTTATGTCACATCACATGTAGTTGCTGTCATTGTGTAAGTCATGTTATGTATATGTATGTCATATGTCACATGCATTCATTTATATAACATGTCATACCTTGTGTACATAAACCATCATGATTGAAACATTTCATGTTTGTCTTGTGTCATGTACATTTGTTCTCACATTATACCATATTTTATACACTCACCCTCATTATACATATATTGTGAATACATGCATTGCTTCTCATACCATGTTACACTTCATTTTTATTTCCCTATTGTATGCCATATGTGTTTTCCACACACAAGTGCATCATGTAAATGCATATTAAAAATAAAATTTAAGAAAAATAATAAAATTTATACAAGCCATTTTATGTGTGGATTTCATTTTATGTATGTATTTTTGGTATAGATATTTTGCATGCATCATTCTAACATTCTGATTTTGTAGCCATCTTAGACTACTCACTTAGGTTGTTTAAGAAGTTAGGTGACCACTTTATCAACAATTTTTAATGGAAGTTAGGGACCAACAAGTTAGAACTAGGTTTTAGGTCAGATATGGAATTAGACAGAGCCTCTTAGCAATTAGCAAAACATTTAAGAGGGAATAACAATGGAGGACCTATCATAAAAAATTGGTACATCTGACCCCCATAATCTGGATATAAGATTTGAAGTCCTTAAAAGTAGATTCATATTGACAGTAATTCAACTTGTAACTATGTTGGGTAAAAGGATTGATGACCTTGAAAGGAAAAAAGGAAAACCATTACTGCACTTACTGCTAATTTAGCTTTAGTTTCTTGCACTCAAGCTTTGATACCAGGTGGTATAATACCCTTAACATATTGGTGTCATTAGCTTGAAAAAAATCCAATGAGTGATTATAAGTCCTTTAGGTGTACATTTATGGAAGTAGAAAGAGGCTGCTTAGCAAAAATCATTAATTCCCTCATTATAAGAGGTAAAAATCACTATAGCAGTGCTGAGACTAAAAAAAAGTTTAGTCCTAGTAGTAGTGATAATGTTGGGACGATGGCGAGGGTATTAGACATAAAAGAACACTAAGAAGGTACTTTGATTTGGCTAGGCCTCTATCTTGAGATCTTGAATAGTTGGTTAAAATGGGTAAATTACAATCCTTACCATCATGGTCGGTAATAACTCAAGGTTTGCTTGGTCACATGGATGATTAGTTTTATGCTTTACACTAGTATACTGGCCACTTGATGAACAATTATCAAACTTTCATAAGCCAAATTTTAAACATTTTTGATGCCAAGCAAATTATAGACCTTGAGGACAAGTGGAAGAGATAAGTTATGTTTTGCTACCACCAATTTTTATGTCTGACTCAAGCTCCTCGGAATGGTATATGCTTAAAATGAATATGGTACATATATATCTAGCCATTACCCACTGAATTCTAATTAGAAGTAGTTTAGATAGTTATAGGATGTAAATATCACCAATAATCTTGAGGGCCCCATTTAAAGAAGTAAGAGCTTAAGATGTTGAAAGACATTTTGCTTCCTACACTTATAGTAGGAAAAAGGTGCAATATAAGCCACTTCTTGATAATGTAAAATGTGCATATATTTTTTATAATTATGTTAATGATATGAGCCTTTCTTGTGTATGCATCATCTTATCTTATTACAACACAAGTGGCAATAATCATGTCTTTTATATAAGATATTAATTTATTAAACATTGCTCTATTTAATCTCAAGGAAAAACAACATCTTGATTGTATCCAATATGGATCATGAAGTGAGAATAGCTTGAGAGAATAAAAAAGGAACAATGAAAAATAAAATGAAGAAAAGTCTTTTCCTAGACTTAAAATGACATGAGGAAAATTAAGAGAGACATTATGAGATAGGCTACCAAAGCTTGTTTGAACCATATATCATTTAAGTATTAAATTCAAAGGCTTAGAATAGAGGTCATAATAGATAAGATAAAAATTCCATATGATCATCATTAAGGAAATTGATATGAAATTATATCTCTATTACTAGGCGGTGCAAAAATTTCTTAAAAATGCATCAAAAAAAGACCAAATAATGATTCGCAAGCTATCGCCTTGGCTTATTATTTTAAGTGGAGCATTGTAAAAGCAATAGGATAATAGGAACCAATTAAGATAAAGAGAGGAAAAAGAAAATGGAAAACTTGTAAAACCACTTGCATGGCTAACATGAATGAAGAAATATAATGGCAGACAAAGTTTCAAAGAGTGTTCCTTCAGCTTTAATATTTAGGGACGAGCGCAATGTAGCCAACTTCAACTATGAAAGCATTACTTCAAGAACTCAACTGTCAAAATCAAAATTTGTAAAGCAAGGTTTTTTGTAGTCTAAAGGAGAGCTCACCATCCTAGCTAAGTTTGTAAAAAAGAGAAATGTTTGCTTAATAAAGTTTGTCTAAGTCTATCGTTCAGAAGAAGAACTCAAATTAATTTCTTCATGCTACTTAAACCAAAGTCAAACCTTTTTTGCTAAAGAAGCTATGGTTAGAACTGGCAACTAGTTTTCACTAGTAATGGCCAAAAGGATTCATTGAGTCAAACAATGATGATGGATTGAAGAG
>CM075808.1:9439946-9688185 GCA_037975025.1 Excoecaria agallocha | reverse complement strand
TTAATTGAGCACAAATAAATTATTAATAATTTTAAAAGCCCATTTAATATTTCTCTATAAATTTTAAAGAGTTCAATCCCATTATAAATTTGGATTTTTAACTAAGCTATAAAAATCCAAGTAAAGGGGATTTTAGGGTTAAGTGAACATTATGAGAAAAGAAATTCTCTCTCTTTGAAAAACCCGAGCAGCCACTCCCTTGCTAGCATTAAGGGAAATTCAGCCAGCCCTTGTGTTCCATCATTCTTGTTTCATTCAATCCTTCTTTAGTGTGGATTACTAATTGGAAGTGTTCAATTTTGGACACTGTGGTTTGCGACAACCCAATGAGAAGGAAAATCAATTATTCAACTAAAATCAAAGGTGATTTTTCTTATTATAATTAATATTTATATTGTAAATTCATGGCAATATTAGATTAATTGGTTAAAAATTTTAAATTCCGCTTATGCATGTGATGTATGTAATCGATAATTCTCAACATGGTATAATTGTAAGGACCCAATCATGGCTCTAATCGAATTATTGTTAATTAATGAGGATTACTGTTAATTAAGGTAAATTGGATTATTTTGCAATTATCGAGGTTAAGTCCCAAGAGGGGTATTTTGGTAATTTCAACATATAAATATATGAGTTAAGTTAAATTATAATTAAAGAAAAAGATACAATTGAAGTGAATTAGAAAGTCTTGGGGTAAAAGTGTAAGAAATGAAAATTTAGAAGATTATTGTGTGTAAGGGCATTGTGGGAATTTCCCTTGGTGAGATATTTATCCCACTATAAATTAGGGTTTGGGAGAGGTGGAGATCGGTATTTTGAAGGCTCTTTCTCTCTCTCTCTAAAATCACGGTTTGGAGATGGATGCTAGGGTTTGGGAGTTAACATCAAAGGTAATGTTTCCCTTAAAGATTTCTTCATCTTTTCTTTTAATTTGTGATGTTTGATGAGAGATTACAAGATCTTGTTGTCATCATGTGTAAGGAAAGGAGAGAGAAGCATGTAAATCAAGTGAAATCAAGTGAAAGAGAAGAAAGGAACCATATGTAAAGGAGGTGAAGCTTGATTTTGAGGTACGGGATTTATTTGGAAAAGTTACTGTACACATTTCCCATCTCTTGTTGTATGTGTTTCTTTGTGAGATTAAGGGTTAATCTAGTGTGTTTTGATGAGTATAACATGATTAGTTACTTAAATGATCATATAAGTAAGTGGAAAAGTGAGATTTGGGGTTTAAATCCATGTATTGCATGATCGGGATTCTGGTTTTTCTCCTTTTCTTTCTCACTTGTGGCCATGCATGTATTGCTCTTTGGGAACCCGTGGCCATGCATATGTTTTTCCCTTGAGATACACGGCCACGTGAAGCTTCCTTCCTTCTCACCCGTGGCCACGTGAAGCTTTCTTCCTTCTCACCCATGGCCACATGAAGATTTCCTTCATTCCACCCATGGCCATGCATTCTTGGTTCATAAAACCCGGGGCCACATGTGTGTTTCCTCTTGGAAACACGTGGCCACGTGTGTGTTTCCTCTTGGAAACACATGGCCACATGTGTGACACTTCTAACAAATCTATCTACACTATTTTGCTTATAAGTTGAGCTAGATAACTCCAAATTGAGTGATTCTTTTTGTGTCTGAAAATAGACTTCCATACCTATATTTCATATGAAGAAACCAAGTCTTAAATCTATTCCTAAATAGGCCATAATTCAGCTTGAATTACCGATCAATTTGCTGCCCAATCACTAGGAGCAGACCTCAGTGTTTTGTAAAGATATAAAAGTATAGAAATGATATCAAGATGATTTTTGATGTTTTAGAAACTAAAAAAATAATGGAACAAGTTTGTAGAAGACCATTCTTGTTGGAAATGCCTTTTGATATGTCAAAAACCGCTCACAAATAGAACTCAGAAAACTGCCTATGACTACTCATGACTTGTGGCACTTCCCTAATTCATCCAAACATGATTTTTAACCCTTTAGTGTCATTAAAGTTGGTCTAAACCCTTTTAAGAAATTGTAAAGCAATTTAAGCATAAAATAAAGATTTGTTGTGACACTAAATACGATTAAACAAAATGACATATGAGAATACAGTTAGTAAATAAACACCAACATTAGAATACATGAAAATGTTTACTTGTATTTTATGGTATGATAATGATGATACACATGTGAATTGACTTTGCCCAAAATTACTGCATATTGATAATCCTCTACAATAGCATGAGAATACTATGATATAACCTAGTGATAATAAGAGCATAGTCGCAAGGTTGCATGCTCAAGTTAAAAGAAATGGGACATCATAATGTATGTTTAATCATGAAATTGAAGAAGCTAGAATGCCCTCAAGGTCATAAGAAGAATTAATGATTAGCATTGATGTATAAAAACCTACTCGCCTGTTTGCTCATGCCTATACTATATTATGTTTAACTCATTCCTTTCAGTAGGGTGCTAACGACTAAGATGATATACTCACACATAACTTACCTAAGTATAAAATGCTACCAGATGAAGAGTACAAGTAAGATGATTGAAGTGTATATATATATATATATATATATATATATATATATAAGATGTATACCTTATTATTTACAATTTGACAGACCCTAAAAGAGAATCAAGTGATTGAATATGAACATGTATTGACCTTAAGCTGTAAGAGAACTCATTTATTTTAGTATATGGGCCATAAATGTTTGAGTGTTGTTATATATATGTATGTTGCAATGTGAATAATTATGAGAATAGAGAATTATTCATGGCAAGCAGTAACAAGGTACGTCGTTAAAAACTATCCATGAGGTGTGTAAGTATTATATGTTGTATAGTTGATATAAGTAATGAAAGCATGTATTTTTATGATTTAGGCTGCACATATATGTATATGTACATGTGGGCATGCACAATACTAGTTATGAAAGATTACATATTATTATTTATCTAAACCTAAAACCATCACGATATGAATGAAAGAAAGTGATGCACTATGTGATCACATGATAGCCTACCTGTGTATGGAATCCTAGAGCTCAATGTTTTGAAGTAGGATGAGAATAACGTGCACTCTTATATGAATGATGGCATTAAGTAATTATGTTGTATTAAGTAAAGAAAAGTGAGTTGAACCAAAATTGATGTATTCTTTGATGAAAAGAATGATATGCATTCTTTTATGAAAAGTGGCTTTAAGCCAAATGATTTGTTAAGAAAAGAAGAATATGTTAAATTATGAGATGTCTTAAAAAGTTAAGCCTATGGGTCTTAGTTCAGTTGTGGATTAGATAGGCATGCCTAGAGGGATACAATCGCAGCTGCCATAGTTGACCCCGTTTGGGTCTTATTCCTTAATGAAACCATTGTTTGACCCCGTTTGGGTCCATAGTTTGTTCCTTGCTGGAACCATTGCTTGACCCCGTTTGGGTCCATTGTTTGATATCTTCGGATATCAATAGTTTGATACCTTCGGGTATCCATTGCTCCTGTTATCCACCTTTTGAACTAGTGCTTAGGCAGGCTATTAAAGATGATAAAAATGTAAAAAAGATAAAGTAAAACATGCATTAATTGCCTCACTTATGTAATGTAAGCATGATGAATGGTTTATTATATTGCTCATCATGGTTTTTTTTAGCTGTAAACCATTTCAATGATTAAAGATTAAGAAAGAGTTTGAAATAAAGGAATTCATGAATCAATTTCTTTGCTTATATAATGGAAGCATGATGTGTGGCTTATTATATTTCCTTATCATAATTCCTTTATCTATAAACTGTTTTTATGAAAGTAAGTTATTGGAATAGATATCCATAAGATTTACTTTGCCATGCTATGATGAATGCGTAGAATATTATAATAAGAACTAGTTGTGCTATAGCGTACCCCATTAAGTCGCATATGCTTTGATAATTATGAAATCTATACATATGACAATTGGACCTTCCCGAGGCACTCATGATATGTAATGTCTTTCTCTATATAATTACATGCGGGACCGGTTAGACACTACACATAGAGGTTACACATGCTCGTGCATAATAATAATCCAGAAATAATCAAAGGCTAGTGTAGGATATAATTTGATGTTGTGTGGCATTTAGTTGCCATAATAAGATGATGTTAAGAAATACATGAATATGAACAGAAGTTATAAACTATAAATGTATTCTATAATTATGATGCAGGAGATATGAAAAGTACGTTATGCTTAATAGTATCGGTTATAGGTGCTGTTGGTCAAATGCACTTCTTGTGCTTTGAATAAACACCGAAGGGTATAGGATTGAAGCTTACCCCATAAGTAATCAATGTCCAGAGTCATTAATGAAAGGATTATGAAGCAAATGTATGATGTTATAATAATAAGGAAAGAATTAATATACTAATTGTATTAGGAAAGGTTTTGAAGAACTAAAAGAGTTCATGAATTGCTTTAGGTTGGTAAGAATAATGTAATTAGTTCAGGTTGGACACTCCTCTGAAGTGCTATGTTATGATTAATATCGTAAGTTTATATGTTTTCTATATAATAAAAGTTGTATTGATTTTATGATAATTATTATAAATTTATCCATAGAATTGGGGTTCCCCACTAAGCTTTATAGCTTAGCACGGGTTTGTTATCCGTGCAGGTTTCCAAGATAAGTTCCAGAGGATCAAGCAAGATGCAGTTGCCTTAAAGGATTTCCAGATACTTGAAGGCCATTTATGTTATGTTTATCTTATCTATAAGCTTAATTATCTTATTATGGCATGTAATTATGGCCTGTTCTATAATTATTATTATTTATGCCTGATCTCTATTAGGTAGGATGATGATTGATGATTACCCATAGTGAAGGAATTAGGGTGTTACAATAAGAGCCACGATTTTGCCATGAATCTACAATTCTAATTTTTTTTTCGGAATAGTTTTTATTTTTTAGTTATTTATTTGATAAACTTTAAAATATCAAATTTGATTGTTAATGAATGAAAAATATTTATTTCTAGATGTATGTAATCAAATATATAAAATAAAAAATAAAAATTATTGTTTTGAGAAAAGAATAATTATTTTTGGCGTGTAGGGTTTTTATTTTTCAATAAAAGTTTTAGGGGTTGTTCTAAATTAAATTTTTAGTGATCCACTCTAAAATTACTTTGATGATAATTTATGTGTTTAATTTGTGATATTAATCTAATATATTTTTTTTGCCCAAATGATTCTAATTTATTGTTGAACAGTTGATTTTACTTCGCACCGGGTTGTCGCAAACCACAGTGTCCAAAATCGAACACCTCCAATGAGTAATCCACACTAGAGAGGGGTAAATTGAACCAACAAATTGGTGTTCAACTAGGGCTGGCCGAAATTCCCAAGAGCTAGCTTAGGAGTTGGCGCAAAAGGGAGAGAGAGATTAAGAGAAAAGACTTTCTTTTTGTTTTAATCACTTAACCCTAATTCTCGTTAGTTGGCCTTTTATGGTTAGGTTAAAATTCCAACTTCTTAATGAGATTATCTCTTTAAAATTGCTGGAGAATTATTAATTGGGCCTCTGGAATTAATTATAATCATTTGGGTTTAATTAAATCCAATTTAAACCTTTTTATAAAAGTACATGCACAAAACCCACAAACTAGGCCCTTTATGCAACTAATTGGATTTAAATACCCAAATGGATTCCAAATCCAACAAAATTAAATATGTGGGTTTCATAACACTTATGTAACATAAATAAAGTAATTTGGTCCATTAAATAGGCCATTAAGGCCTTCTGTTCTGAGGTAGGCGTGTGGCCCTTCCAAAAGGGCTTCCGCCAACTGCTTCATTCCTCCGGCCCTTAATAATTGCTCCAGTGGACTTATTAATTATTATACCAGTCCTATAACACTTATAGAAGTCCTAAAAAACTTATAAGACAATAATAATTAATCATGAAATACATTATTTCAATTAGGTCCAATTTTGCAGAACATTTCTCAAAAGTTCCGCAGATAATTTTATTTGATCATAATTAATTAAACTCTTTAATTAATTATTATCATATTCTCTTCTCTACCTTTATAATAATATCAAATATTATTATCCTTGTCATTTTACCATTTTACCCTTTTCTCTATATGTGTGTGACCTATTGGGTTCCCATCCATGTTGGCAGTATAATAAGTAATTGTGAGTTCTATTCAAAACTCACATGATCTAAACTCCTTTAAATAATCTTATCAATCCCTATTGATACTTTTGATACATCATTATAAAAGTCATGATTTGCCTTTAGCTAGGCATCATGACTACCCAAATGTCAGGAAAGTCATGTGGTTTGACTGTATCCTTCCATAGAAACAGTTACCGTGCAATTACTCCTTTCACCACTCTTATCTCAATTAGATTATGAGTATGGATTTCTATCAACTCATATAAATCTAATTATGTATGTTATATTAATTTAACCATTGTTCCTAAAATACCCTTCATGGTTCTCCATCCATCTCGGCATATTACTTTGGCTAGAGATTCTCTGAATAAGGCAATTATAGAATCATGCGAGATAACTTCCCTTGTTAAATCTGGGATGGTGAATCCTTTGTCAATCACTCAACTATCTTTAAGTAGGTCATGATATACCCAATCTCCTAACTATGTTCACTCCCAGTTGGAAGTAATCAGTTATGGAGTCAAAGTATACCACTTGCTACTTAAGATAACTTTGGTGATCTCAAGTCTAAGGATACTTGTACAACTGCTATAAAGTGATTCCTCACTGACATAGATTTAATATCCATGTGAGGATTCTCTTTGCAGGTCTCCAATGAACTTGTTATTCTAACAAGAATCCACATGTTAGCTTTGATTATCTTCCATAATCACAGTTATGAGAACCACTTCTTGAAGCATTCAAGAAGCATAACATGTGCTAGTCTGTCCGAATTAACAATGTCCTATCTTGTTAATTCTATGACTAGAGATATTTAGATATTAACACATTTGCATGCAATAGACATCTCACATCATGAACACCTTCATGAGTGCCTTTGCACTGTGTTTATAATATCTAGGACTTCATTTATTAATTTAAAATTTACAAACTTATGTATTCAAACATAGCATTAATAAATGAATGATGCCTTTTATTAAGAATATAAATTTCATACATATGAAAAACATCCCTATTACATGGGCTCTAGGGCATACTCTCTAACACTTGGCTCATTCCAAAAGGCCAAAATGGTCCAATAGATACAAAACTAGTTTATGTGTGAACACACTTTAGCGTTTAAATTTGTGGGTTTTGGCCTAACCTTTTTTTTAAGCCCAAAATTGATTTTTTAATTATTTAATATGATTAATTAATTAAATAATCAATTGATAATCAATTGATAATCAATTAGATTGATAATTAAGGCAAGAACACATGCATGCAAAAAGGTTTCTAAAAATGAAAGTTTCCAAAATGGAAAAAGTTTCCTAATTTGATCACATTATTAAAATAACTCAAAAGTAAGTTTCAAAAGTTGAAACATAGTTTGTATTCCATTATATGGTTTTACTTTATGCATTAAAAATGCATCTAAGGGTGTATGATTGGCATGATAATAGTTATGGACAAGGCCCAATGTGATTGAGCATAATGCATGTTTCAGCCCAGTGAGGACTTTTATGTCCCGACCACTTGTGTTTGGTTTGTATTTCTTTTTCAAATTGTAATATGTAATTAGATTACTTGGATTAGAATTAGAGATAGACATGGAGACCACTATCAAGGAGCAAGATGGGCTGGATGGAGATCCAACAAGATTTAAGATAATGTAATTATTTTTACTTGTTTAAATCATGCATATTACCTAGGTATGACCTTTTGATTTCCCTTTTGGCTTGGGGAAATCAATGTAGTAAAGTCCATAACTATACCATATTTGTATGCTTATATTTATGTGATAGATATATGATTCATACCAATATATGCCAACCATGTATGATGAAACTTAATTAACTAAAATCTCTCAACAAATACTAAGGTATATAAGCCTTCCATTAATTGGAGGAGAATCAGAGTTCTTTCTAGGGTGGGTTGTTGACCACAGTTAAGCTTACATTATATCAAATATGTTCTAATATAATTAAATGGGTTATCTTAGCTAGCCTATTAGCTTGTTTACCACAGTCAAGGCTAATGGTTCTAGAGGTAAGATTATGGAATGCTTATATGATATGCATGTATCAAGAGTTGATAACCTTATGATCTAATAGTTGTGTAGAGATAATTGGTATAGAGATACCTACCTTTCAAGGGTATGGAGTTTAGCTTGTTGACCATAGTCAAGGTTAAATTACATATCAAGGATTGGATATTAGCCCACAAAGAAAACCATCGTGTTTTCTTGGATTATATATTAAGGGCTATTAATTTGAAATAAAATAGTGGGAGTAAATGGATTAATTAAATACCTAATTAATGAATACATATATATGAACATACGCTTATATGTTTTCTTTTCACATCTAGGTCATCATCATCAGCACATCGAACATTAACATACAATCAATCTTGGATAACAAGCTGGTTGGTAGCAACTATTCTAACTGGATCAGACATGTGAGAATTGTTCTCAGAGCTGAAAAGATCCATTATGTCTTGGATAATGATCCACCACCACTTCCATCAGATAATTCCATTGATGAGATCAAAGGCACTTATAAAAAATACATAGAGGATGGTGAAACAGCGGCATGTCTGATGCTGGGTGCTATGTCCTCAGAGCTTCAGAAGCAACATGAGATGATAGATGCTAGAACCATCATTTTGCATCTAGAGGAGCTTTATTCTTCTCAGGCTAGAACTAAGCAATATGAGATTGCTCGAGCTCTATTTAGCTATAAAATGGTGGAAGGCACTTTGGCTGCTACTTATGCATTAAAGATGTATGGGTATATTGAGCAATTGAGTAGACTTGGCTATGTAATGGTCTATACATAGATTTAATCTTTTACTCATTGGCTCTAAGTTATGCACCTTTCGTACTTAACTTCAACATGAACAAAATCCAAGTAACCATTCATGAGTTAATCAATATACTCAAAACAGCTGAAGGATCCTTTAAGAATGATTTAGAAAGTGTCATGGTTGTCACTTCTGCTAAAGGCAAGAAGCAAAAGAAGAAGAAGATGATCAAGGCGCAGCTAAAAAATGGTGGGGTTTTTAGGAAGAAGGTTGCCAAGAAAGAGAATCCAAAAGGAACTTACATCTATTGTGGAAAAGATGGCCATTGGAAGCGTAACTGCAAGGCTTATCTAGATTCTCTCAAGAAGAAGAAGTGATCGGTGTCTAGCAAGTGTACTAGATCGGCTAGTAATACAGGGAAATATAGATTAAGACCCCAAATATCGTACCCAAGGGAACATGAATTGCTAAGGATAATATCTATGTATGAATTAAATCAACCAGAGATTGTTTCCCAAATGTTTTTGATTTGAAAGCAAAAATTAAACAAAATAAACAATTAAACAAAATAAAAGGTAAAACATGAATTAAAAACAAAACAATAACTGAAATTCTTTTGCTAAGGAAACTATCCACCTTAACTTTCATTGTAATGACTTAAATTCAAAGAATAATATCAGTGATTATGAAGAATTCAGATAAATAAAACCAGATAACTTTATTCAAGATTATCATTCCAAGCATTAAACTCCCTTATTCAGAACAATTCAACACTTGGCATAAAAGTCTGAATTAATTCTCCTAGATGTCTATTAAAGCCTTTCTCAAGAGATTTAACTTTCACCCATTCTTGATTACACCTTTCTTAATCTTAACCTACTCAAATTAACACATAATCATAACTTATTCAGATTATAACATGCATTAATCCAACTAAATTAACCTAAGAACATGCAAATCTTTAAACAACTCAAACCAATTAATTAACCGATGTTTAGTCACGTTAACAATTAACTTGAAGTTGAATAAAAATAAGACTAAAACTTAAGAACCAAGAAATAATCAAACTTGTAATTGAATTGAAGCACAAACTTAAGTCATAACAATACAAGTCAAGGATTCAAGTATCCTTTAGCAAAAGTTAAAGAAAACTACTCAAAAGACATGGTTAAAACTAAAAACAAAAGCTTGAATAAAAACTTGAAAACTAAGAACGTAAAAGAAAAACTTTAGGAAAGACAAAGCTAAACTAAGGATCTGATCTCTATATCCTCTTTCTTCTGTGTTTTGGGGCTCTATTTATAGGCAAAAACGTGGTAGATTTCTTCCAAAATTGCAGAATCAGAATAGGAAAGGAAGTCTGCTCAAAATAGGAAGTCTGACGAATCCTTCGCGCGATGGGAGAGTAAAATCACGTGGCCATGCATCCTTTTGCATTGAGGAACACGTGGTGACGTGTTCCTTTCTTTCCTCACACGTGGCCACGTGCGAAATGTACACTCCCTCACACGTGGTCATGTGTATGGCTTATTTTCTCCTTTGTTTCTTCACGTGGTCACGTCCTTTTTCTCTTATTCCTTCATTTCTACTTCACATGGCCACGTTACCCTTCACTTTACTCTTACACGTGGTCACGTGTAAATTCCTTCAATATCTTCACGTGGCCATGGCTCCATCCTCTGGACTAAGAGCTAGTTTTCTCGCTTAAACTTCCAATATTTACGCTTTTGGCCCAAAACTTTGCCTTTTTTACAATTAAGTCCTTTTTCTTGCAAAATAACCCTGAAACAACACCAAAATTTATAATTAACTCCAAAAACACAAAACTAACAAATTAAACTCAAATTAAACCTAATTAACACAAAATTAACTCAATCAAACACATAAAAACATACTAAAAACATCATATAATTCACCATTATCAAGAAGCAAGCTAATGCTTCTACTTCAAGTATTCATATGATTGAAATTAATACTTATTCTATTGCTTCAAAACAATCTTGTGTATTAGATACCAGATGTGGATCTCATTTATATAATGATCTATAGAGACTTAAAAGTAGTAAAAAAGTTGGAAAGGCAGAAATATGTCTATAGTCAGCTACTAGACAAAACATCTCTACAAAAGTTGTGAGGACTTATCATTTGCCTTTTCCAAATGGATTAATATTGGAATTAAATAATTGTTATTATATTCCAGCTTTATCCAAAAGTATTATTTCTTTCAGTTGTTTATTAAGCGATTATGACATTTCTTTAAAAGACAAATGTTGTTACATTTTTAAGAATAATATGTTTTATGTTAAAGCTATCATTGAGAATGGTATATTTCTTCTTGATTTAATTAAAGAAATGCATAATGTGGATACCAAGAGAATGAAACAAGATAATCTAACTACCTCATATTTATGGCATTGTCATTTAGGCCATATAAATGAGAAATGCATGACCAAATTACACAAGTCAGGTGATTTAGGGTCATTTGATTTTGAATCATTTGATAAATGTGAATCTTGTTTATTAGGAAAAATGAAAAAAACTCTCTTTGTTGATAAAGGAGAATGAGCTAAAATGGTTTTGGACTTAATACATTCAGATGTATGTGGTCCAATGACTACACATGCCAGAGGAGCTTACTCCTACTTCATTACTTTCATAGATTATTATTCCAGCTTTGGATATATCTATCTAATGAAATATAAATCAGAAGCATTTGAAAAGTTCAAAGAATTTAGATATAAAGTAGAGAAGTAACTTGGCAAGAGTATAAAGACACTTAGATCATATCGAGGTGGAGAGTACTTAAGTCAAGAATTCCAAGATTATCTTAGAGATAGTGGGATTTTATCTTAATGGACTCCACCATACACACCATAACATAATGGTGTATCTGAAAGGAGAAATCGAACACTATTAGATATGGTTCGATCCATGATGAGCTGAGCAGACTTGCCTAAGTCCTTTTAGGGATATGCACTAGAAACTACTGTTTATGTGTTAAATAGAGTTCCTAGTAAATCGGTTGATGTTACTCCATATGAGATATGGAATAACAAGAAACCCACACTTTCTCATATGAAAGTATGGGGTTGTCCTGTTTATGTGAAGAGGACAATGTCAGACAAATTAGATGTTAAGTATGATAAATGTTTATTTGTGGGATATCCAAAAGAAACATTTGGATATTATTTCTATCATCCCTTAGAACAAAAGGTGTATATTTCAAGGCATGCTATCTTCTTGGAAAGAGAATTTCTCCTATGAGAGGACAGTGGGAGTAAAATTGAACTTGGTGAAGTTCAAGACCCACAAGTAGAAGTAGATCAATCGATTGAACCCAAGACTGAATTTCATAATGATGAGATTACATTTGAACCTAATTATACACAAAATCCTAGAAGATCTACTAGGATGCATTCTATCCTTGTGAGATAAGGATTTCACATTGATTCAGATAGAGGCATAACTGTAGTAGAGGACAATGAGCTTACAAGCTTTCAAGAAGTTTTGAACAGTTCAGAATGTGATTTATGGCTTAAGGCTATACAGTCTGAAATGGACTCCATCTATGAGAACAAAGTATGGAATTTAACTCAACTACCTGAAGGGATAAAATCCATAAGGTGGAAATGGGTCTTCAAAAAGAAGACTGACATAAAAGGTAATATAGTTACTTATGAAGCTCACTTAGTAGCAATAGGCTATCGTAAAAAAAAAGGTATTGACTATGATGAAACCTTTTTTTGCTGTAGCTATGCTTAAGTCTATAAGAAACTTTTAGCCATTGTAGCTGATTATGATTATGAGATTTGGTAAATGGATGTGAAGATAGCTTTCCTAAATGGAAATCTGATAGAGGATGTGTATATGACACAACAAGAAGGGTTCACATTAGGAGATGGCAAAAAGGTATGCAAGCTTTAAACATCCATTTAAGGATTGAAGCAAGCCTCTAGGAGCTACAACATACGATTCAATGAGACAATCAAAGAGTTTGGTTTCTCACAGAATGAAGATGAACCTTGTGTGTATAAAAGGGTTAGTGGGAGTGCAATTTTCTTCCTAGTTCTATATGTGGATGACATATTAATCATGGGAAATGACATTTTTCTTCTCCAATATGTTAAAATATGGTTATCCAAGCAATTCTCCATGAAAGACCTTGGAGAAACATCCTATATTTTAGGAATAAGGATTTATAGAGATAGATCCAATAGGTTGCTAGGTCTTTCTTAAAGTACATATATAGATAAAGTATTGAAGAGGTTCAATATGGATCGCTCTAAGAAAGGGTTTATACCCATGGTGCATGGGAAACAGCTTTCTAAGTCCATGTGTTCGTAGACACTAGAGGATAGAGAGAGCATGAATAAAATACCATATGTATCTGTAATTGGTTCTATATATCATGTAGTCAATGTTATGTACACATCAAGATGTAGCATTTGCTTTGAGTGTCACAAGCAGATTCCAATCCAATTTTGGATAGGAACACTGGGCGGCTATTAAGAATATCCTTAAGTACTTGAGAAGGACTAAGGATATATTCTTGGTATATGGGGAGGGCAGTTTGGAAGTAAATGTGTATACGGATGCCAGCTTCAAATCTGACAAATATGATTGTAAAACACAATCTGGTTTTGTGTTCATAATGGGAGGAGGGGTAGTTAGTTGGAAGAGTTCCAAATAAGAAACAACTGCTCATTCCACGATATAAGCTGAGTATATTGTTGTTTTGAAAACAGCCAAAGAAGCAGTTTGGATCAAAAAGTTCGTATTTGAACTAGGAGTGGTGCCTAGCATTATTGATCTGATTTCTTTATATTGTGACAATAATGGAGCCATTGCACAAGCAAAGGAACCACGGTCTCATCAGCGATCCAAGCATGTTCTCAGACGCTACCATCTCATAAGGGAAATAGTAACTATAAATGATGTGAAAATAGAAAGGGTCCTCATAGATGATAATGTGGTGGATCCCCTCACAAAAGCATTTTCCCAGATTAAGCACGATCACCATATAAATAACATGGGTCTAAGACATATGAGTGATTGGCTCTAGTGCAAGTGGGAGACTTTTAGAGAGTATGCCCAGAGTCCATGTAATGGGGATATATTTCATATGTATGAACTCATATTCTTAATAAAAGGCATCATTCATATATTAATGCTATGTTTAAATACATGAGTTTTTAAATCTTAAATTAATAAATGAAGTCCTAGATATTATAAACACAGTGCAAAGGCAATCATGAAAGTGTTCATGATGTGAGATGTCTATTGCATGCAAATGTGATAATATCTAAATATCCCTAGTCATAGAATTAACAAGATAGGACATTGTTAATTCGAACAGACTAGCACATGTTATGCTTCTTGAAAAGTTCAAGCAATGGTTCTCATAACTGTGATTATGGAAAATAATCAAAGCTAACAAATGGATGCTTGTTAGAAGAACAAGTTCATTGGAGACCTGCAAAGAGAATTCTCACATGGATATTAAATCTATGTTGGTGAGGAATCTCTTCATAGCGTTGTGCAAGTATCCTTAGACTTCTTCATAGCGTTGTGCAAGTATCCTTAGACTTGAGATCACCAAGGTTATCTTAAGTAGCAAGTGATATACTTTGACTCTATAACTGATTACTTCCAACTAGGGGTGAACATAGTTAGGAGGTTGGGTATATCATGACCTACTTAAAGATAGTTGAGTTATTGACAAAGAATTCACCATTCCGAATTTATTAAGGGAAGTTATCTCGTATAATTCTATAATTGCCTTGTTTAGAGAATCCCTTGCCAAAGTAATATGCCAAGATGGATAGGGATCCATGAAGGGCATTTTGGAAACAATGGTTAAATTAATATAACATACATAATTAGCTTTATATGATTTGAAAGAAATTCATACTAAGAATCTAATTGAGATAAGAGTGGTGAAAGGAGTAATTAAACGGTAACTATTTATATGGTAGGGTATAGTTAAATAAATTATTAATAATTCCAAAAGCCCATTTAATATTTCTCCAGCAATTTTAAAGAGCCCAATCCCATTATGAAGTTGAATTTTTAACCTAGCTATAAAAATCCAAGTAAAGGGGATTTTAGGGTTAAGTGAACATTAAGAGAAAAGAAATTCTCTCTCTTTGAAAAACCCTAATTGCCACTCCCTTGCTAGCATCAAGGGGAATTCGACCAGCCCTTGTATTCCATCATTCATGGTTCATTCAATCCTTCTCTAGTGTGGATTACTAATTGGAGTTGTTCAATTTTAGACATTGTGGTTTGCGACAACTGGTGAGAAAGAAAATCAATTGTTTTACAAAAATCAAAGGTGATTTTTCTTATTCTCATTAATATTTATATTGTAAATTCATGGCAAGATCAGATCTATTGGTTAAGAATTTTAAATTTTTCTTATGCATGTGATGCATGTAACCGATGATTCCCAGCGTCTACAATATCATCTCACATAATATTTAGCCTCCCTATTACTAGATTCATGAAAGTCACAAGTATTGGAAGAATTTCTTATTGTTCATGTGCTAGGGTAGCGATTAGAGCAGGAGCTGGAGGTGGTTGTGTTGGGTCGGCTAGCTTTGGTGTAGCATCCTCTAGTTTCTCTTCTCGATTCCAGCCAATAGTCATTAAATGCAAGTACTCATCCTGTGTGGACTAATGCCTCCTAGGTTCCATCACTATAATTTTCATTCGGGTTAGCATACCATAATCAATATATTTTATCTCACTGAGGGATTGACACATATCCATGTGGCCCACATGGTTGGCCATAATAGTTGCTACCCATCCTAATGAAGTCTTCCTAATTTTTGGATTCTTCTTTTGTTGCTCCTCAGTTTTTCTGTATAAAAGCGCAACACCATTGATCTTGATTCCTTCCATCACCTTAGAAGCATGCATTATTCAGCATTGATAGCACCTATACAACCAAGATAATTAAAAAATGTGATAGATAAAAATCTATGTAAAATTCAAAGCGTATGGCTGCCTAAAACACGTGCTTTCATTCTACTTGTCTTGTACTCCTTTGGATAAAAATCAATATATACAAGAAGATGCTTTCTTGAAGATGTAGATGTCTTCTCAATTCTTGCCTTTTTCGATGCCACTGCACAAGCACAATCTTGCCAACATAAATGATAATACAAAGTAAACCATAGTTAAGGCATTGGTAACCATTTAATTAATGCAATATCAATTATTTCTAATGAGAAATGCAGTGAATGAGGTAATAAATAAATGGTAATTAGGTGCATAAATGATTATTTGAGAAAAACAAAAGGTATGAAAATATAATGATGAATTAAAATTAAACAAATAGTTAAGCTTTTTCTTTGAGGCATTTTATCAAGCACGTTGTGTGCTTGACTTTATAAAGGTCTAACTAATGTAATTTTAACTATCTCAAACCCAAAGTGATATCATAAAACTCTTTTACATACACCTAACTCAATTACAATTATAATAATCTCAAACCATGTCAAGAACAATGCAAGATCTCATTTCAAAATAAGTACAAATTCAAAAATTATGGAGAGTAAATTAAGAAACCAATAATGAAATTAAACAAATTAAAGGCACAAAGGAACTTACTTGAGTGATGAGTTGATGCACGATGAAGATTTAGCAAGCAAAAGACTCACTCAGTGGAGTAGACTTTAAAGAGGTCGAATAAAACACTTAACAATTGGGAAAAAATTAGCAAATAAAAGAGAGTGTGTGCGAAAATAAAAGAAAGAGGGGTTTTATAAGGCCACTAATTGGTGGAGTGAAAAGGTAATCAGTGGAGTATCCTTTCACTGTACTGAGTGTTACCTCTTTGGACACCAAGATTGAAATTACAAAATTATTTTAATTATTATTTTTTAAAGGAAAACTAAAACACTTTGCAGAGTAAAAATATACTCTATCGAGTGAGATTTCACTCGGTGGATTATATTGTTACTCCACATAGTATTAGCACACAACACTCTTTAAATACAAAACCAGAAAAAACTACCATGGCTTAATGGATTATTTTATTGCAAACTGCTTAAACTTTTCAATTTTTACCTAATCATCACTAAAAATATCATACCCTCTCCTATAATTAAGATCATTAATACTCACCTGATTTAGACTTAAATTTGCACAAAAATTAAATAAAAAATGTGTCATTTACTCAAGGAAATTTCCGGGGTGCTTTTTTTTCCTTGATTTTGGTTTTTTTGCACTTTTCCTGCTACTAAAATACCTGATGAACTCTATTAAAACCATAAGATATACATTCCTTTTATAATAAATATATAAAACACTTGGGATGCTAAAAACTCAAGAAAAATAGAATGGCAAAAACTTTAAACAACACAAACAAAATTTATTGTGAAAATTAAAACCTACTACAAGAAAAGGGTTAGAAGAGATAGTTTTGAGTTTTTGTTAGTCCTCAGCTCGACTTTTAGGAGTGTCTTACTTATCAAGAAGTACCAGAGTTGCTTCAACAACCTCTTGTTGAGCATTAAAGTATGGTTTAAGAAAATAATTGTGTTGCCTCCATTTAGCGTAATTTTTTAACGTAGTTTTGCTCGACAGAGTCTTGGTGCTTCTTAATCATCCAAGTACTGGGGGTCATTCAAATGTATGCTAATCACACATTGAACAATTTCACCCTCATGAAAAATCTTTAAGCGATGGTTATTTACTTTAAGAACTTTACCGGTTTCCAAGCTTTTAATTTCCAGTGCACCATAAGGAAACATATTAGTAACAACAAATGGGCCAATCCAGTGAGAACAAAACTTACCAGGTATAAGCTTCATATGAGAATTGTATAACAACACCTTTTAATCAATCTCAAATTGTTTCTTAATAAGCATGTTATCATGGAACAATTTAGATTTCTCTTTATAAATTCTTAAATTCTCATAACCATCTAACTGCAACTCCTTCAACTCTTGCAATTGTAACAATCTTGACATACCGGCTTTGTCTAAATCCATGTTACATCGGCATACTGCCCAATAGGCCTTATGCTCGATTTCTACCAGTAGATGACATACCTATAGGAGTTTTGTAGGCTGTGCGGTATGCCCAAAGAGCATCTGCTAGACGAAGGCTTCAATCCTTCTTTCCTAGATTTACCATCTTTTACAAGATGGATTTAAATTTTCTATTAGAAACCTTGGCTTGTCCATTTGTTTAAGGATGGTATGCAGTAGCTACTCAGTGATTCACTCCATACTTCTTCATCAAAGCTTTAACCAATCTATTACAAAAATGTGTTCCTTGATCACTAATAATTGCTCTTGGAATTCCAAACCTAGCAAAGATTTTACCCTTGATAAAACCTACAATAGCTTGAGAATCATTAGTTTTGGTGGCTTTTGCTTCCACCCATTTTGAAACATAATCCATAGCCAAAAGAATGTAAGAAAAATCACAAGAAGAAGGCAGAGGACCTATAAAATCAATGCCCCATAGATCAAATATTTCACAAATAAGAATTGGAACTTGAGGCATTTCATTCTTGCATGATAATGCTCCTACTCTTTGGAACTTCTCACAAGTTTTGCAAAATTGATATGCATCTTTAAATAAAGATTCCCAATACAAGCCATTATCTAAAACTTTCCTAGCAGTTTGTTTAGGTCCAAAATGTCCTCCATATGTATAACTATGGCAAAAAGCTAAAATAGATTGAAACTCATTTTCAGGTACACATGCCTTGATCATTTGATCAGAACAAAATTTCCATAAGTAAGGCTCATCCTAGATATAGTACTTAGAATCACTTTTTATCTTTGCCTTCCTAGATTTACTAAAACTACTAGGTAGACTTCCTATAACAAAATAATTGACCATATTAGCATACCAAGGAATCATACCTTTGAGTTGAAACAAATACTCATCCGAGAAGTTGTCATTGAGAGGAATATCATCCTCTTCCCTTATCAATCGAATCAAGTGGTTAGCAATAGAAATCTCCACTCCTTTTCGGTCTATTATCTTTATGTCAAACTCTTAAAGCAAAATCCATCGAATAAGCCTTGGTTTTGATTCTTTCTTGGCCAAAAGATACTTCAAACCTGCATGGTCAAAATACACAATAACTTTAGAGCCAAGCACATAAGAACAAAATTTATCCAATGCAAAAACAATTGAAAAAATTTCTTTTTCCACAGTGGAATAATTGCACTGAGCAGGGTTTAAAGTCCTGTAAGCATAATAGATGGCATGATTTTTCTTGTCAATCCTTTGTCCTAGAATTGCTCCCATCGTATAGTTACTTGAATCACATATGATCTCAAATGGTAAGTCCCATTGAGTTGGTTGAATGATAGGCGTACTAGTAAGCAATTCTTTGAGTTTATCAAATGCCTCATTGCATTCCTTCCTAAACTCAAATTGGACTTCTTTTTGCAACAAATTTTCCAAAGGAAGAGCAATCTTAGAGAAATCTTTCATAAACCTACAATAAAATCTTGCATGCCTAAGAAAAGAACACATTTCCCTAACATTGATAGGGTAGGGTAAGTTTGCAATTATATCGACTTTTTCCTTATCAACTTCTATACCATTAGAAGAAATCACTATTGGGAATTATCAGTTACGTACATCTCATACATAAGTGAAATTTAAAATTTTAAACTAATAGATCTGATATTGCCATAAATTTACAATATACATATTAATGAGAATAAAAAAAATCACCTTTGATTTTTGTTGAACAGTTGATTTTTCTTCTTACCAGGTTGTTGCAAACCACTGTGTCCAAAATTAAACACCTCTAATGAGTAATCCACACTAAAAAAGGATTGAATGAACCACCAATGGAGAAATACAAGGCTAGCCAAAATTCCTTGATGCTAGCAAGGGGAAAGTGGCAGCTAGGGTTAGAGAATGAGAGAATTTGTTTTCTCTTAATTGCTCACCTTTTTTTCTAAAATCCTTATCACTTGGATTTTTATAGTTAGGTTAAAAATCCAACTTCATAACGGGATTGGGCTCTTTAAAATTGCTGGAGAAATATTAAATGGGCTACTAAAATTATTAATAATTTATTTGGGTCCAATTAAATCCAATTTAAATCCTTTCTTAAAAGACTATGCACAAAACTCACAAACTAGGCCCTCCATGCATACACTTGGATTTAATAACACAAATGAATTCCAAATCCATCCAAATTAAATATGTAGGCTCCATAACACTTAAAAAAAATATTTAATTTATTTTGGTCCAAGAATTAGGCCTCTAAGGCCTTCTATTAATAGGTGGCATGAAAACCTTCCTCTAGACGATTTCTATGGCAAACTAAATTTTTTGGGCCTCCATTATTTTCTCCAATGGATATATTAATTATTATATCAGCCCTATAACACTTATATTCCAATAATAATTAATTATGACATATAATATTTCAATTAGGTCTATTTTACAGAATATTTTTAAAAAGTTCTACGAATAATTTTACTTGATCATAATTAATTAAACTCTTTAATTAATTATTCTCTTATTCACTTATCTATTCCCATAATAATATCAAATATTATTATCCTTGTCATTTTACCATTTTATTCTTTTCTCTATATTGGCAGTATAATATGTAATTGTGAGTTCTACTCAAAAATCACATGATTTAAACTTCTTTAAATCATTTTATCAATCCCTATTGATATTTACGATACACTATTATACAAGTCATGATTGGTCTCTAGCTAGGCATCATGACTACCCAAATGTCAGGAAAGTCAAGTGGTTTGACTATACCCTTCCATAAAAAACAGTTACTGTGCAATTACTCCTTTCACCACTATTATCTAAAATAGATTCTGAGTATGAATTTCTGTCAACGCATATAAATATAATTATACATGTTCTATTAATTAAACTATTGTTCCTAAAATGCCCTTCATGGATCCCTATCCATCTTGGCATATTACTCTAGCCAGAGATTCTCTGAACAAGGCAATTATAGAATCATGCGAGATAACTTCCCTTAATAAATCTGGGATGGTGAATCCTTTGTTAATCACTCAACTACCTTTAAGTAGGTCATGATATACCCAACCTCCTAACTATGTTCACCCCCAGTTGGAAGTAATCAGTTATAGAGTCAAAGTATACCACTTGCTACTTAAGATAAATTTGGCGATCTCAAGTCTAAGAATACTTGCACAACTGCTATAAAGAGATTCCTCACTAACATAGATTTAATATCCATGTGAGGATTGTCTTCGTAGGTCTCTAATGAACTTGTTCTTCTAACAAGCATCCACATGTTAACTTTGATTATCTTCCATAATCACAGCTATGAGAACCACTGCTTGAACCATTCAAGAAGTATAGCATGTGCTAGTATGTCCGAATTAACAATGTCCTATCTTATTAATTCTATGACTAGGGATATTCAGATATTAACAAATTTGCATGCAATAAACATCTCACATCATGAACACTTTCATGATTGTTGTTGCACTGTGTTTATAATATCTAGGACTTCATTTATTAATTTAAGATTTACAAACTCATGTATTTAAACATAGCATTAATAAATGAATGATGCCTTTTTATTAAGAATATGAATTCATACATATTGAATACATCCCTTTTACATGGGCTCTAGGGCACACTCTCTAACAATCTCCCACTTGCACTAGAGAAATCACTCATATGTCTTAGACCCATTCTATTTATATGGTGATCATACTTTATCTAGTAAAGTGCTTTTGTGAGGGGATCCACCACATTATCATCTGTAGGGACCCTTTATATTTTCACATAATTTCTAACTACTATTTCCCTTATGGGATGGTAGTATCTGAGAACATGCTTGGATCATTGATGAGATCATGGTTCCTTTGCTTGCGCAATGGCTCCATTTTTGTCACAATATAAAGGAATCAGATCAATAATGCTAGGCACCACTTCTAGTTCAGATATGAACTTTTTGATCCAGATTGCTTCTTTGGCTGCTTCTGACGTAGCAATGTACTCAACTCTATCGTGGAATCAGCTGTTATTTCTTATTTGGAATTCTTCCAACTAACTGCCCCTTCTCCCATTATGAACACAAAACCAGACTGTAATTTACAATCATCTTTGTCATATTGGAAGCTGGCATCTATATACCCATTTACTTCCAAACTACCCTCCCCATATACCAAGAATATATTTAGTTCTTCTTAAGTACTTAAGGATATTCTTGACAGCTGCCTAGTGTTCCTCTCCAAAATTGGATTGGAATCTGCTTGTGACACTCGAAGCAAATGATACATTTGGACGTGTACATAACATAGCATACATGATAGAACCAATTATAGATGTATATGGTATTCTATTCATGTTCTCTCTATCCTCTAGTGTCTGCGAACACATAGACTTAGAAAGCTGTTTCCCATGTACCATGGGTATAAACCCTTTCTTAGAGAGATCCATATTGAACCTCTTTAATACTTTATCTATATATATACTTTGAGAAAGACCTAACAACCTATTGGATCTATCTCTATAGATCCTTATTCCCAGAATATAGGATGCTTCTCCAAGGTTTTTCATGGAGAATTGCTTCGATAACCATATTTTAACAGATTGGAGAAGAGAAATATCATTTCCTATGATCAATATGTCATCTACATATAGAACTAGGAAGACAATTGCACTCCTACTGACCCTTTTATACACATAAGGTTCATTTTCATTCTGTGAGAAACCAAACTCTTTAATTGTCTTATTGAATCGTATGTTGCAGCTCCTAGAGGCTTGCTTTAATCCATAAATGGATTTTTAAAGCTTACATACCTTTTCGCCATTTCCTGATGTGAACCCTTTTGGTTGTGTCATAAACACATCCTCAGTCAGATTTCCATTTAGGAAAGCTTTCTTCACATTCATTTACAAATCTCATAATCATAATGAGCCACAATGGCTAAAAGTATTCTTCTAAAATTAAGCACTGCTACAGGAGAAAAGGTTTCATCATAGTTAATACCTTTTTTTTTTACGATAGCCTTTTGTTACTAAGCGAGCTTTATAGGTAACTATATTACCTTCCATGTCGGTCTTCTTTTTGAAGACCTATTTGCACCCTATGGGTTTTATCCCTTCAGGTGGTTGAGTTAAAGTCCATACTTTATTCTCATACATGAAATCCATTTATGACTGCATAACTGTTGGATTTTTATGGTTACATGCATCATATACATGAGCGGAATTTTAAAATTTTTAACCATATGATCTGATCTTGCCATGAATACACAATATAACTATATGAGAATAAAAAAAATCACCTTTGATTTTTGTTGAACAGTTGATTTTACTTCGCACCGGGTTGTCGCAAACCACAGTGTCCAAAATCGAACACCTCCAATGAGTAATCCACACTAGAGAAGGGTAAATTGAACCAACAAATTGGTGTTCAACTAGGGCTGGCCGAAATTCCCAAGAGCTAGCTTGGGAAGTGGCGCAAAAGTGGAGAGAGAATTAAGAGAAAAAAACTTTCCTTTTGTTTTAATCACTTAACCCTAATTCTCATTAGTTGGCCTTTTATAGTTAGGTTAAAATTCCAACTCCTTAATGAGATTGGGCTCTTTAAAATTGCTGGAGAATTATTAATTGGGCTTCTGGAATTAATTATAATCATTTGGGCTTAATTAAATCCAAATTAAATCTTTTCATAAAAGACCATGCACAAAATCCACAAACTAGGCCCTTTGTTCATCTAATTGGATTTAAATACCCAAATGGATTCCAAATCCAACCAAATTAAATATGTGAGTTCCATAACACTTATGTAACATATATAAATTAATTTGGTCCAAGAAAAAGCCCTCTAAGCCCTTCTGTATGGAGTTGGCGTGTAGCCCTCTTCTGGAGGGCTTCCTCCAACTTCTTCATTCCTTTGGCCCTCTATAATTTCTCCAATGGTCCTATTAATTATTATATCAGTCCTATAACACTTATAGTAGTCTTATAACACTTATAAGATAATAATAATTAATCATGAAATACATTATTTCATTTAGGTCCAATTTACAGAACATTTCTCAAAAGTTCCGCGGACAATTTTATTTGATCATAATTAATTAAACTCTTTAATTAATTATTATCATATTCTCCTCTCTACCTTTATAATAATATCAAATATTATTATCCTTGTCATTTTACCATTTTACCCTTTTCTCTATATGTGTGTGACCTATTGGGTTCCTGTCCATGTTGGCAGTATAATATGTAATTGTGAGTTCTATTCAAAACTCACATGATTTAAACTCCTTTAAATCATTTTATCAATCTCTATTGATATTTTGATACATCATTATACAAGTCATGATTGGCCTCTAGCTAGGCATCATGACTACCCAAATGTTAGGAAAGTCATGTGGTTTGACTGTACCCTTCCATAGAAACAGTTACCGTGCAATTACTCCTTTCACCACTGTTATCTCAATTAGATTCTGAGTATGGATTTCTGTCAACTCATATAAATCTAATTATGTATGTTCTATTAATTTAACCATTGTTCCTAAAATGCCCTTCATGGATCTCCATCCATCTCGACATATTACTCTGGCCAGAGATTCACTGAACAAGGTAATTATAGAATCATGTGAGATAACTTCCCTTGTTAAATCTGGGATGGTGAATCCTTTGTCAATCACTCAACTATCTTCAAGTAGGTCATGATATACCCAATCTCCTAACTATGTTCACTCCCAGTTGGAAGTAATCAGTTATGGAGTCAAAGTATACCACTTGCTACTTAAGATAACTTTGGTGATCTCAACTCTAAGGATACTTGCACAACCGCTATGAAGAGATTCCTCACTGACATAGATTTAATATCCATATGAGGATTCTCTTTGCAGGTCTCCAATGAACTTGTTCCTCTAACAAGCATCCACATGTTAGCATTGATTATCATCCATAATCACAATTATGAGAACCATTGCTTGAACCATTCAAGAAGCATAACATGTGCTAGTCTGTCCGAATTAACAATGTCCTATCTTGTTAATTCTATGACTAGGGATATTTAGATATTAACACATTTGCATGCGATAGACATCTCACATCATGAACACTTTCATGATTGCCTTTGCACTGTGTTTATAATATCTAGGACTTCATTTATTAATTTAAGATTTACAAACTCATGTATTCAAACACAACATTAATAAATGAATGATGCCTTTTATTAAGAATATAAATTTCATACATATGAAAAACATCCCTATTACATGGGCTCTAGGGCATACTCTCTAACAATCTCCCACTAGCACTAGAGCCAATCACTCATATGTCTCAGACCCATGCTATTTATATGGTGATCATGCTTTATCTGGGAAAGTGCTTTAGTGAGGGGATCCACCACATTGTCATCTGTGGGAACCCTTTCTATTTTCACATCATTTCTAGCTACTATTTCCCTTATGAGATGGTAGCGTCTGAGAACATGCTTGGATCGCTGATGAGACCGTGGTTCCTTTGCTTGCGCAATGGCTCCATTGTTGTCACAATATAAAGGAATCGGATCAACAATGCTAGGCACCACTCCTAGTTCGGTTATGAACTTTTTGATCCAGACTGCTTCTTTGGCTGCTTCTGAAGCAGCAATGTACTCAGCTTCTGTCGTGGAATCAGCAGTTGTTTCTTGTTTGGAACTTTTCCAACTAACTGCTCCTCCTCCCATTATGAACACATAACCAGATTGTGATTTACAATCATCTTTGTCAGATTGGAAGCTGGCATCTGTATACCCGTTTACTTCCAAACTGCCCTCTCCATATACCAAGAATACATCCTTAGTCCTTCTCAAGTACTTAAGAATATTCTTGACAGCTGCCCAATGTTCCTCTCCAAAATTAGATTGGAATCTGCTTGTGAAACTCAAAGCAAATGCTACATCTGGACGTGTACATAACATAGCATACATGATAGAACCAATTGCAGATGCATATGGTATTCTATTCATGCTCTCTCTATCCTCTAGTGTCTGTGGACACATAGACTTAGAAAGGTGTTTCCCATGCACCATGGGTATAAACCCTTTCTTAGAGAGATCCATATTGAACCTCTTCAATACTTTATCTATATATGTACTTTGAGAAAGACCTAGCAACCTATTGGATCTATCTCTATAGATCCTTATTCCCAGAATATAGGATGCTTCTCCAAGGTCTTTCATGGAGAATTGCTTGGATAACCATATTTTAACATATTGGAGAAGAGAAATGTCATTTCCCATGATCAATATGTCATCTACATATAGAACTAGGAAGACAATTGCACTCCCACTGACCCTTTTATACACACAAGGTTCATCTTCATTCTGTGAGAAACCAAATTCTTTGATTGTCTCATTGAATCGAATGTTCCAACTCCTAGAGGCTTGCTTCAATCCATAAATGGATCTTTGAAGCTTGCATACCTTTTCGCCATTTCCTGATGTGAATCCTTCTGGTTGTGTCATATACACATCCTCGGTAAGATTTCCATTAAGGAAAGCTGTCTTCACATCCATCTGCCAAATCTCATAATCATAATGAGCTGCAATGGCTAAAAGTATTCTTATAGACTTAAGCATCGCTACAGGAGAAAAAGTTTCGTCATAGTCAATACCTTCTTTTTGACGATAACCTTTTGCTACTAAGCGAGCTTTATAGGTAACTATATTACCTTCCATGTCAGTCTTCTTTTTGAAGACCCATTTGCACCCTATGAGTTTTATCCCTTCAGGTGGTTGAGTTAAAGTCCATACTTTATTCTCATACATGGAGTCCATTTCGGACTGCATAGCCTTAAGCCATAAATCATGTTCTGAACTGTTCAAAACTTCTTGATAGCTTGTAGGCTCATTGTCCTCTACTACAGTTATGCCTCTATCCGAATCAATGTGAAATCCATATCTCACAGGGATAGAATGCATCCTAGTAGATCTTCTAGGATTTTGTGTATAATTAGGTTCAATTGTGATTTCATCATTATGAAATTCAGTTTCAGGTTCAATCGATTGATCATCTTCTATTTGTGGGTCTTGAACTTCACTAAGCTCAATTTTACTCCCACTGTCCTCTCGTAGGAGAAATTCTCTTTCTAAGAAGACAGCATGCCTTGAAACAAACACCTTTTGTTCTAAGGGATGATAGAAATAATATCCAAACGTTTCTTTTGGATATCCCACAAATAAACATTTGTCAGACTTAACATCTAGTTTGTCTGACATTGTCCTCTTCACATAAGCAGGACAACCCCACACTTTCATATGAGAAAGCGTGGGTTTCTTGTTATTCCACATCTCATATGGAGTAACATCAACCGATTTACTAGGAACTCTATTTAACACATAAACAGCATTTTCTAGTGCATACCCCCAAAAGGACTTAGGCAAGTCCGCTCGGCTCATCATCGATCGAACCATATCTAATAGTGTTCGATTCCTCCTTTCGGATACACCATTGTGTTGTGGTGTATATGGAGGAGTCCATTGAGATAAAATCCCATTATCTCTAAGATAATCCTGAAACTCTTGACTTAAGTATTCTCCACCTTGATCTGATCTAAGTGTTTTAATACTTTTGCCAAGTTGTTTCTCTACTTCATTTCTGAATTCTTTGAACTTTTCAAATGCTTCAGACTTATATTTCATTAGATAGATATATCCAAACCTGGAATAATCATCTATGAAAGTAATGAAGTAGGAGTAACCTCCTCTAGCATGTGTAGTCATTGGACCACATACATCCGAATGTATTAAGTCCAAAACCATTTTAGCTCGTTCTCCTTTACCAATAAAGGGAGCTTTTGTCATTTTTCCCAATAAACAAGATTCGCATGTATCAAATGATTCATAATCAAATGATCCCAAATCACCTGACTTGTGCAATTTGGTCATGCGTTTTTCATTTATGTGGCCTAAACGACAATGCCATAAGTATGAGGTATTTAGATTATCATGTTTCATTCTCTTGGTATCCACATTATGTACTTCTTTAATTAAATCAAGAACAAATATACCATTCTCAATGATAGCTTTTGCATAAAATATATTGTTCTTAAAAATGTAACAACATTTGTCCTTTAAAGAAATATCATAATCGTTCATTAAACAACTGAAAGAAATAATACTCTTGGACAAAGCTGGAACATAATAACAATTATTTAATTCCAGTACTAATCCACTAGGAAGAGGCAAATAGTAAGTCCCCACAACTGTTGTAGAGATGTTTTGTCCAGTAGCTGACTGCAAACATATCTCTGCCTTTCCAACTCTTCTAAAGCTTCTAAGCCCCTGTAGATCATTACATAAATGAGATCCACATCCGGTATCTAATACCCAAGATTGTTTTGAAGCAATAGAATAAGTATTAATTTCAATCATATGAATACCTGAAGTAGAAGCATCAGCTTGCTTCTTCTCCTTGAGAGAATCTAGATAGGCCTTGCAGTTACGCTTCCAATGACCATCCTTTCCACAATGGAAGCAAGTTCCTTTGGGATTCTCTTTCTTGGCAACCTTCTTCTTAGAGATCCCACCATTCTTTGGCTGCGCCTTGGTTATCTTCTTCTTCTTCTTCTTCTTCTTCTGCTTCTTGCCTTTAGCAGAAGTGACAACCATGACACTTTTTGGATCCTTCTTAAATGATCCATCAGCTGTCTTGAGCATATTGATTAACTCAGGAATGGATACTTGGATCTTGTTCATGTTGAAGTTAAGCACGAAAGGTGCATAACTTGGAGCCAACGAGTACAAGATTAAATCTATGTATAGATCATTATCCATAACATAGCCAAGTCTACTCAAATGCTCAATATACCCATACATCTTCAATGCATGAGCAGCAGCTGAAGTGCCTTCCACCATTTTGCAACTAAATAGAGCTCGAGCAATCTCATATTGCTCAGTTCTAGCCTGAGAAGAATAAAGCTCCTCTAGATGCAAAACGATGGTTCTAGCATCCATCATTTCATGTTGCTTCTGAAGCTCCGAGGACATAGCACCCAGCATCAGACATGCTGCTGTTTCACTATCCTCCATGTATTTTCGATAAATGCCTTTGATCTCATCAATGGCATCATCTGATGGACGTGGTGGTGGACCTTTATCCAAGACATAGTGGATCTTTTCAGCTCTGAGAACAATTCTCACTTGCCTGATCCAGTCAGAATAGTTGTTGCCAACCAGCTTGTTATCCAAGATTGATCGTATGTTAATGTTTGATGTGCTCATGATGATGACCTAGATGTGAAAAAGAAAAGATATGAGAGTATGTTCATATATATATATATGCATTAATAAGGTCTTTAATTAATCCATTTACTCCCACTATTTTATTGCGAATTAATAGCCCTCACTATATAATCCGAGAAAACCCGATGGTTTTCTTAGTGGGCCAATATCCAATCCTTGATATGTAATTTGACCTTGACTGTGGTCAACAAGCCAAATTCCATACCCTTGAAAGGTAGGTATCTTTATACCAATTGTGTCTCTACACAACTATTGGATCATTAGGTTATCAACTCTTGATGCATGCATATCATATATGCATTCCCTAATCTTGCCTCTAGAACCATTAGCCTTGACTGTGGTCAACAAACTAATAGGCTAGCTAAGATGACCCATTTAATTAGATTTGAACATATTCGATATAATGTGAGCTTGACTGTGGTCAACAACCCACACTATAAAGAACTCTGGTTCTCCTCAAATTAATGGAAGGCTTATATACCTTAGTATTTGTTTGAGGGTTTTAGTTAATTAAGTCTCATCATACATGGTTGGCATACATTGGTATGCATCCTATATCTATCACATAAATATAAGCATACAAATATGGTATAGTTATGGACTTCACTACATTGATTTCCCCGAGCCAAGAGAGAAATCAAAAGGTCACACCTAGGTAGTATGCATGATTCAAACAAGAAAAATAATTACATTATCTTCAAGCTTGTTGGATCTCCATCCGGCCCATCTTGCTCCTTGAAAATGGTCTCCATCTCTATTTCTAATTCTAATCTAAGTAATCTAATTACATATTACAATTTGAAATCAAATACAAACCAAAAATAAGTGGCCAGGACATGAAAGTCCTCATTGGACCAAAACATGCATTATGCTCAATCACATTGGGCTTTGTCCATAACTAACCATCATGCCAATCATTCACCCTTATATGCCTTTCTAATGCATAAAGAAATGGATTACTAACTTTGTTTCAACCTTTGAAACTATATTTTGAGTTATTTTAATGATGTGATCAAATTAGGAAACTTTTTCCATTTTGGAAACTTTCATTTTAGGAAACCTTTTTGCATGAATTTGTTCTTGCCTTAATAATCAATCAAATTGATTATTAATTAATTATAAATTGATTATTTAATTAATTAATCATATTAAATAATTAAAAGAATCAATTTTGGGCTTAAATAAGTGTAGGCCGAAACCCACAGAAGAAAAACCCTAAGTGTGTTCACACACAAACCAGTTTTGTGTCATTTGGACCATTTGGGCCTTTTGGAATGAGCCAAGCCCACTCCAGCCCTTAAAACCCATTAATAAACTTAATTAATGTTTATAATAGTTAATTTAAATCAGCTCCTTGGGCCTACCAAGTTATTTACTAATTTAAACCAAGTCCGTAAACATAATTAAGCCCATTAAGTGGTTTTAATGAATTAAAATTAATCAAATTAATTTAAGGCCCATTTTAATTAATCCAATTAATTAAAAACACTTTAATATATCATATATATCATATTTAGAAGATCAAAAGTCGTTCTAACCAAGAACACATCAAGAACACACGAAGAACACCAATTTATCGAACTTTTCGACAAAACTAGTTTTCATGCAAAACTTGTTCGATTTTAATTCCGTTCGATCCTACGGCTTAATATCACATATTAAACACATAAAATATCATCTAAATGATTTTTAAATGGATCCATAAGAAATTAAATTAGAACAGCCCCTACATTACCTAGGGTTTCACGCCAAACCCTAATGGGTTTCACGCCAAACCCAAATCAAAATGCTTCAAAAAATTCGTTTTTGTTTCCACCAAATTTATTTGATCACACATACAACCAGAAATCAATATTTCTCATTCATGAACAATCAAATCTAATATTTTAAAGTTCATGAAATAAATAACTCAAAACAAAACAAAACTTATTCCGCAGAAAAATATAGAATTGTATATCCATGGCAAAACCGTGGCTCTGATACCATGTTGGATTTTTATGGTTACATGCATCATATACATGAGCGGAATTTTAAAATTTTTAACCATATGATCTGATCTTGCCATGAATACACAATATAACTATATGAGAATAAGAAAAATCACCTTTGATTTTTGTTGAACAGTTGATTTTACTTCGCACCGGGTTGTCGCAAACCACAGTGTCCAAAATCGAACACCTCCAATGAGTAATCCACACTAGAGAGGGGTAAATTGAACCAACAAATTGGTGTTCAACTAGGGCTGGCCAAAATTCGCAAGAGCTAGCTTGGGAAGTGGCGCAAAAGTGGAGAGAGAATTAAGAGAAAAAGACTTTCCTTTTGTTTTAATCACTTAACCCTAATTCTCATTAGTTGGCCTTTTATAGTTAGGTTAAAATTCCAACTCCTTAATGAGATTGGGCTCTTTAAAATTGCTGAAGAATTATTAATTGGGCTTCTGGAATTAATTATAATCATTTGGGCTTAATTAAATCCAAATTAAATCTTTTCATAAAAGACCATGCACAAAATCCACAAACTAGGCCCTTTGTGCATCTAATTGGATTTAAATACCCAAATGGATTCCCAATCCAACCAAATTAAATATGTGAGTTCCATAACACTTATGTAACATATATAAATTAATTTGGTCCAAGAAAAAGCCCTCTAAGCCCTTCTGTATGGAGTTGGCGTGTAGCCCTCTTCTGGAGGGCTTCCTCCAACTTCTTCATTCCTTTGGCCCTCTATAATTTCTCCAATGGTCCTATTAATTATTATATCAGTCCTATAACACTTATAGTAGTCTTATAACACTTATAAGATAATAATAATTAATCATGAAATACATTATTTCATTTAGGTCCAATTTACAGAACATTTCTCAAAAGTTCCGCGGACAATTTTATTTGATCATAATTAATTAAACTCTTTAATTAATTATTATCATATTCTCCTCTCTACCTTTATAATAATATCAAATATTATTATTCTTGTCATTTTAACATTTTACCCTTTTCTCTATATGTGTGTGACCTATTGGGTTCCTGTCCATGTTGGCAGTATAATATGTAATTGTGAGTTCTATTCAAAACTCACATGATTTAAACTCCTTTAAATCATTTTATCAATCTCTATTGATATTTTGATACATCATTATACAAGTCATGATTGGCCTCTAGCTAGGCATCATGACTACCCAAATGTCAGGAAAGTCATGTGGTTTGACTGTACCCTTCCATAGAAACAGTTATCGTGCAATTACTCCTTTCACCACTCTTATCTCAATTAGATTCTGAGTATGGATTTCTGTCAACTCATATAAATCTAATTATGTATGTTCTATTAATTTAACCATTGTTCCTAAAATGCCCTTTATGGATCTCCATCCATGTCGGCATATTACTCTGGCCAGAGATTCTCTGAACAAGGTAATTATAGAATCATGTGAGATAACTTCCCTTGTTAAATCTGGGATGGTGAATCCTTTGTCAATCACTCAACTATCTTCAAGTAGGTCATGATATACCCAATCTCCTAACTATGTTCACTCCCAGTTGGAAGTAATCAGTTATGGAGTCAAAGTATACCACTTGCTACTTAAGATAACTTTGGTGATCTCAACTCTAAGGATACTTGCACAACCGCTATGAAGAGATTCCTCACTGACATAGATTTAATATCCATATGAGGATTCTCTTTGCAGGTCTCCAATGAACTTGTTCCTCTAACAAGCATCCACATGTTAGCATTGATTATCATCCATAATCACAATTATGAGAACCATTGCTTGAACCATTCAAGAAGCATAACATGTGCTAGTCTGTCCGAATTAACAATGTCCTATCTTGTTAATTTTATGACTAGGGATATTTAGATATTAACACATTTGCATGCGATAGACATCTCACATCATGAACACTTTCATGATTGCCTTTGCACTGTGTTTATAATATCTAGGACTTCATTTATTAATTTAAGATTTACAAACTCATGTATTCAAACACAGCATTAATAAATGAATGATGCCTTTTATTAAGAATATAAATTTCATACATATGAAAAACATCCCTATTACATGGGCTCTAGGGCATACTCTCTAACAATAACCTCAAGTAATAAATCACGTTATGAATTGTTCAAAACTTCTTGATAGCTTGTAGGCTCATTATCGTCTACTACAGTTATGCCTCTATCTGAATTAATGTGAAATCAACATCTCATAGGGATAGAATGCATTCTAGTAGATCTTCTAGGATTTTATGTATAATTAGGTTTAACTGTAATCTCATCATTATAAAATTCAGTCTCGGGTTCAATCAGTTGTTATACTTCTATTTGTGGATCTTGAACTTCACAAAGTTTAATTTTACTCCCACTGTCCTCTTGTAGGAGAAATTCTCTTTCCAAGAAGACAACATACCTTGAAACAAACACCTTTTGTTCTAACAGATGGTAGAAATAATATCCAAACATTTCTTTTGGATATCCGACAAATAAACATTTGTCAGACTTAACATCTAGTTTGTCTGACACTGTCCTCTTTACATAAGCAGGATAACCCCATACTTTCATATAAGAAAGTGTGGGTTTCTTGTTATTCCACATCTTATATGGAGTAACATCAACCAATTTACTAGGAACTCTGTTTAACACATAAATAGTAGTTTCAATTGCATATCCCTAAAAGGACTTAGGCAAGTATGCTCGGCTCTTCATGGATCAAACCATATCTAATATTGTTCGATTTCTCCTCTCAGATACACCATTATGTTGTGGTGTATATGGTGGAATCCATTAAGATAAAATACCATTATCTATAAGATAATCTTGAAATTATTGGCTTAAGTATTCTCCACCTCGATCTGATCTAAGTGTTTTAATACTTTGCGAAGTTGCTTCTCTACTTTATTTCTAAATTCTTTGAACTTTTCAAATGCTTTTGATTTATATTTTATTAGATAGATATATCATAATTTGGAGTAATAATCTATGAAAATAATGAAGTAGGAGTAACCTCCTATGGCATGTGTAGTCATTGGACCACATACATCTGAATGTATTAAGTCCAAAACCATTTTAGCTCGTTCTCCTTTACCAATAAAGGGAGCTTTTGTCATTTTCCCCAATAAAAAAAACTCACATGTATCAAATGATTCATAATCAAATGATCCCAAATCACCTGACTTGTGTAATTTGGTCATGCGTTTCTCATTTATATGGCCTAAATGACAATGCCATAAATATAAAGTATTTAGATTATCTTGTTTCATTCTCTTGGTATCCACATTATGTACTTCTTTAATTAAATAAAGAACAAATATACCATTCTCAATGATAGCTTTTGAATAAAACATATTGTTCTTAAAAATGTAACATTACTTGTCCTTTAAAGAAATGTCATAATTGTTCAATAAACAACTAAAAAAAAATAATACTTTTGGATAAAGATGGAATATAATAACAATTATTTAATTCTAGTGTTAATCCACTTGGAAGAGCCAAATGGTAAGTCCCCATAACTATTGTAGAGATGTTTTGTCCAGTAGCTGACTGTAGACATATTTTTTCCATTCCAACACTTCAAATGCTTTTAAGCCCCTATAGATCATTAGAAAAATGAGATCCAAATCTGGTATCTAATACCCAAGATTTTTTTGAACCAATAGAATAAGTATTAATTTCAATCATATGAATACCTGAAGTAGAAGCATCAGCTTGCTTATTCTCCTTAAGAGAATTTAGATAGGCCTTGCAGTTACTGTAACACCCTAATTCATTAACCATGTATAATCATCAATCATCATCAATCTTCAACCTAGTAAAGGTCATGCAGAAATAAAAAAAAATAATAATAAGACAGGCCATCATTACATGCCACAATAAGATAATTAAGCTTATAAATAAGAAAAACATAACATAAATGCCCTTCAAGTATCCTGATATCCTCAAGGCAACTGCATCATGACTAATCCTTTGGAACTTATCCTCAAACCTACACGGATAAATAAACCCATGCTAAGCTATAAAGCTTAGTGGGGAATAAAAACTATGGACAAGCTCATAAGATAACATATGAGATTACATTATTTATCCTGCCACATTGGACATTCCGGGGAGATTTCAACCTTACCCTTTAATGCCATTATTACTAAATCCGAAAGCATTGTATAACTTATCTTGTCCCTAAAACTTTCTAGTCAGCGATCATCTTTAACCCTCTCTTATTACCTAGAAGATTCATGCATCTTATAATTCTTCTATTCAAGAATACAGATATCGTCATTATATATGTACAACCTTCAACTTAATACCATTAACCAATTTGGTTACCTAACATGTGCATTTAACATTTATTCATAGCTAAGAGGAAGTACTCATACTATATAACATTATGAAAGATATTGCTAGGCATAATTTAATTACATACATATATATATATATATATATACAAACTTATCATCTTTGTTTGGGATTCTACACATGTCTTCCTTAATGCTATATTTTCATGGCACTTTAAACATCTTACAGATTAATATCATATCATGCTGTGCACTTTGATTTATATTAGAATTATACATATACACATACATACATATAAATGTTCATATACATACAAACTTGCATGCCATTCTAATGAATAGGTATCACACCTCATGATTAACTGGCGCAGTCTCCATACCACATGCAAACATTTTCTAATCTTCCCATACATGAATGTTATTATGCATGTCATAGTACATATAACGTTTAATTCAATCTTGTAAGCTTGTGGCCCATGTAACCCAACTATTCACCATGAAACCAACTTACACTGGCAGTCACATGACGACCTTTCTCATGGTTGATGTAAGACATCACAATCAAGTAATATATAACATGGCATTTTATTTCATAGCAATAGCTTATAGCTAACTAAAATTTAGAGTAAAGCATTAGAATATATCATTATCATGATTCCCATATATATATAAGTGATGCGATTGATACATACATACGTTACTTTATTTCTTGTACCATTTTACATCTTGATAGCCTACCTAAGTACTAGTTCGAAAGGTGGATAACGGGAGCAATGGATACCCGAAGGTATCAAACTATGGATATCCAAAGATATCAAACAATGGACCTAAATGGGGTCAAGCAATGGTTCCAACAAGGAACAAACTATGGACCCAAACGGGGTCAAACGATTGTTCCATTAAGGAACAAGACCCAAACGGGGTTAACATATAGCAGCTATGACTGTATCCCTCTAGGCATTCCTATCTAATCCACAACTTAACTAAGACCCGCAGGCTTAACTTTTTAAGACATATCTTAATTTAACATATTCTTCTTTTCTTAGCACATCATTTGGCTTAAAGCCACTTTTCATAAAAAAATGCATATCATTCTTGTCATACATCAATGTTGAGCTTTAGGCTCCAATAAATATGGATGCTGCCATATGATCGTATGCTTGCATAAATTTTCTTTCGTTCATATCATAATAGTTACATGTTTATACAACAATAATAAGACATCAGCTTTCATGATTAGCATTATATGTACCCACATGCAGTCGTACATATACGTGCAGTTTAAACATGGCAATAAATGGTTCCATTACTCATACTTATTCGCATATTAAATCAAGCTACTCTTCATAGCATACTCGAATCAATTCCACCACATATACTTACATAACTCAAGAATAGTTCTCAATGATGTACATTGTTATTGCTTTCCATGAGTAGTTTCCTTATTCTTATAATTAAACACATTACAACATAATCATATATAGCAACACTCAAGCATTCAAGATCCATATCATCGGATGAATAGGTTATCTTACAGCTTAAAGTCAACACTTATTCATCTTTAGCCCTTTTTGCTTACTTTTATAGTCTATTATAACATAGGAACCAAACTATCTACCTTGACATTATCAAATGTAACATGATCATCTTATTTGTACTTTCTATTTTATAACATTATTTTCCTAAATGAGTTGTATAAGATTATATCATCTTAATCTTTAGAACAATACTTGAAGACTTGAAACTTTCATTTTACATCAAAGTTCACCAGAGTAGAAGCAAGAGGTTATACACTTTAACATAGTCGTATATACTTCAATCATCTTACATGTATTTTTTTTATCTTATAACATATTATGCTTAGGTAAGTTGTGTAGGGTCATTTCATCTTCTTCGTACACACACTATAGATGCTCTTATACTAATCATATTGTATTATAGGCATGAACAAACAATGAGCAGATTATTACACAATACTCCTAAACATTAATTCTTCATGTCACCTAGTGTATAACCAGGTTTCTATGATTTTATAATTTATCATAGCATGTGATGTTACATTTCTTTTAACTCGGACAATGCAACCTTATGACTATTCTCTTGTTATCACTAGGTTAAATCACAGTATTTTATAACACTCATTGTATAACATATCATTTAAGTTACTATATTGCATCATGTTATTCTCACTTTGATGCTCATTAGGCCTTATCATATCTTGTTGCATCATAATCCATATTAACATTGTCATATTCATATCCCTCAAATTTAGAGTTCAAGTGAACCATCATCACTTAACTTAATGTGTTTGATTACTTTAAGTTTTGCACTCCTTATATATGTGTGGAGGTTCCTCAATTAAATGATCATGCCTTATGCATCTTCGGGTAGCTTACAACTTAATTGAATCTTCATCCTATTATAATAACATATTGGTGGCTTAGATTACTTATAACTTAGTCCCATTTACTTTCTCTTACCATGCCATTCATGTCTTCTAACTTTCGATAATGCTTTATCTTACAGTCTTTCTTTTCTAAATTATACACCTATAGACTTTAACATGGAATATTGGCTTGTATAATCTATTAATCCATCAGCATTTAACTTACCTATTAACTATCTCTTTGTGAGCAATCATCATGCTCACATTTACGACAAACTTTATTCATCCTGTTTATGTAACTCTTTTAATGACTTTAAGATATCGTTAACCTTATGATTATGAGTGATTATTGTTTAGGAGTATGTGTACAAGAAGCACATATAGCCATGCATTAAGGAAAATCTCGTAACAAAGAGAGAGAGAGAGAAATCTCCCTCAAAATGCCAATCCAGCATTTCACAAAACCCCCAAACCCTAAATAGATTAGTAGGGTAAATATCTCTCCATGGAAAATCAAATAATACCCTTACCCATTTTTATCCCTTAAAACTCATTTTCTTAACATTTAACCCCAAACTTCTTATTTAATTCAATTGCATCCTTACTTACTATTTTAGCTACACTGCATTACACATGTGCCTAATTACAATTATACCCTTAATATGACTTAACTTCATTAATTCAAAATAATCTAAATTTGCCTCATTAAACCTTAATCTTGATTAATAACTATAATCCTGTTAGGGCCATGATTGGGTCCTTACAATTCTCTCCCCTTTAAAAGAATTTCATCATCAAAATTCAAAACTGGCAATCTTAATCTTTATCGTTAGCAATTTTTAACTATGCTTTAGCTATAAGCAACTATAACCATACAGATTCTCTATATCTATACTAAACTCATCCATCTATAATCATTTGTATCTGTCTCCAATTTCCAAAAACTCTTACGCTTGTTGTATTTCTTATCCTGGGTATCTTAATAACTTAACATCTTACATCATCATCTATGCGAAAGATCAAGTTCTCTTCTATTCATATGAACTTTTCCTTAAACGTTTTAATATATAATCTAGACATACTTATAATCAATCTTATGCTATACTTCAATCATGAAACATTAAGGTATTTAAGCACTTGCAATACCATGAGGCGAGAGATATTGATAATATCTCAGATATCATCTCACAATCTCTGCCAAAATCTCTCTAATGGTCCCATATATATCAATCATAAGTCAAATGCCTAACAAAATCATCAAAATGTATGCCAATAGCTATAACACCAAGGTCTAGACCAATATCATCTTAATCTTCCAGAACAATTGTTTGATTCCTTATTGCCCGAAAAAGACTCAACCAGGCTCTGATACCACTAACTGTAACACCCTAATTCATTAACCATGTATAATCATTAATCATCAACCTAGTAAAGGTCATGCAGAAATAATAATAATAATAATAATAATAATAATAATAATAATAATAATAATAATAATAATAATAAGACATGCCATCATTACATGCCACAATAAGATAATTAAGCTTATAAATAAGAAAAACATAACATAAGTGGCCTTCAAGTATCCTAATATCCTTAAGGCAACTGCATCATAACTGATCCTCTGGAACTTATCCTAAAACCTACACGGATAAATAAACCCGTTCTAAGCTATAAAGCTTAGTGGGGAACAAAAACTATGGACAAGCTCATACAATTTCCTTTCATCAAACCAAAAACAACTATCACAATAACATAAGATAACATATGAGATTACATTATTTATCCTGCCCCTTTGGACATTTCGGGGAGATTTCAACCTTACCCATTGATGCCATTATTACTAAATCCGAAAGCATTTTATAACTTATCTTGTCCCTAAAACTTGGTAGTTAGCGATCATCTTTAACCCTCTTTTATTACCTAGAAGATTCATGCATCTTATAATTCTTCTATTCAAGAATACTTATATCGTCATTATATATGTACAACCTTTAACTTAATACCATTAACCAATTTGGTTACCTAACATGTGCATTCAACAATTATTCATAGCTAAAAGGAAGTGCTTATACTATATAACATTGCGAAAGATATTGCTATGCATGATTTCATTACATATATATATATATATATATATATATATATATATACAAACTTATCATCTTTGTTTGGGATTCTACACATGTCTTCCATAATGCTATATTATCATGGCACTTTAAACATCTTACAGATTAATATCATATCATGTTGTGCACTTTGATTTTTATTAGGATTATAAATTTACACATAGATAGATATAAATGTTCATATACATACAAACTTGTATGCCATTCTAATGAATAGGTATCACACCTCATGATTATCTGGCACAGTCTCCATACCACATGCAAAAATTTTCTAATCTTCCCATACATGAATGTTATTATACATGTCATAGTTCATATAACGTTTAATCCAATCTTGTAAGCTTATGGCCCATGCAGCCCAACTATTCACCATGAAACCAACTTACACTGGCTGTCACATGGCGACCTTTCTCATGGTTGATGTAAGACATCACAATCAAGTAATACATAACATGGCTTTTCATTTCATAGCAATAGCTTATAGCTAACTAAAATTTAGAGTAAAGAATTAGAATAGATCATTATCATGATTCCCATATATATATATATAAGTGATGCGATCGATACATACGTACGTTACTTTATTTCTTGTACCATTTTACATCTTGATAGCCTGCCTAAGTACTAGTTCGAAAGGTGGATAATGAGAGCAATGGATACTCAAAGGTATCAAACTATGGATATCCAAAGATATTAAACAATGGACCCAAACGAGGTCAAGCAATGGTTCTAGCAAGGAAAGAACTATGGACCCAAACGAGATCAAACGATGGTTCTATTAAGGAACAAGACCCAACTGGGGTCAACATATAGCAGTTGTGACTGTATCCTTCTAGGCATGCCTATCTAATCCACAACTGAACTAAAACCCGCAGGCTTAACTTTTTAAGACATCTCTTAATTTAACATATTCTTCTTTTCTTAGCACATCATTTGGCTTAAAGCCACTTTTCATAAAAGAATGCATATCATTCTTTTCATACATCAATGTTGAGCTTTATGCTCCAATACATATGTATGCTATCATATGATCGTATGCTTGCATAAATTTTCTTTCGTTCATATCATAATAGTTACATGTTTATACAACAATAACAACACATCAGCTTTCATGATTAACATTATATGTACCCACATGCACTTGTACATATACGTGCAGTTTAAACATGGCAATACATGGTTCCATTACTCATACTTATTCGCATATTAAATCAAGCTACTCTTCATAGCATGCTCGAATCAATTCCACCACATATACTTACATAACTCAAGAATAGTTCTCAAGGACGTACCTTGTTATTGCTTGCCGTGAGTAGTTTCCTCATTCTCATAATTAAGCACATTACAACATACTAATATATAGCAGCACTCAAGCATTCAAGATCCATATCATCGGATGAATAGGTTCTCTTACAGCTTAAAGTCAACACTTATTCATCTTTAGCCCTTTTTGCTTACTTCTATAGTCTATTATAACATAGGAACCAAACTATCTACCTTGGCATTATCAAATATAGCATGATCATCTTATTTGTACTTTCTATTTTATAACAGTATTTTCCTAAATGAGTTGTACAAGATTATATCATCTTAATCGTTAGAACAATACTTAAAGACTTGAAACTTTCATTTTACATCAAGGTTCACCAGAGTAAAAATAACAGGTTACACACTTTAACATAGTCGTATATACTTCAATCATCTTACATGTATTTTTCATCTTATAATATTTTATGCTTAGGTAAGTTGTGTAGGGTCATTTCATCTTAGCCATAGACACACTACAAACGCTCTTGTGCTAATCATATTGTATTATAGGCATGAACAAACAAGGAGCAGATTATTACACATTACTGCTAAACATTAATTCTTCTTGTGACCTGGAGTATAACCAGGCTTCTATGATTTCATAATTTATCATAGCATATGATGTTCCATTTCTTTTAACTCGGACAATGCGACCTTATGACTATTCTCTTGTTATCACTAGGTTAAATCATAGTATTTTATAAGACTCATTGTATAACATATCGTTTAAGTTACTATATTGCATCATGTTATTCTCACTTCGATGCTCATTAGGCCTTATCATATCTTGTTACATCATAATCCACATTAACATTGTCATACGCATATCCCTTAAATTTAGAGTTCAAGTAAACCATCATTACTTAACTAAATGTGTTTGATTACTTTAAGTTTCGCACTCCTTATATGTGTGTGGAGGTTCCTCAATTAAATGATTATGTGTTATGCATCTTTGGATAGCTTACGGCTTAATTCAATCTTCATCCTGTTATAATAACATATTGGTGGCTTAGATTACTTATAACTTAGTCCCTTTTACTTTCTCTTACCATGCCATTCATATCATTTAACTATCGATAATGCTTTATCTTACGGTCCTGCTTTTCTAAATTATACATCTATAGACTTTAACATGGAATATTGGCTTGTATAATATATTAATCCATCAGTATTTAACTTACCTATTAACCATTACATTGTGAGCAATCATCATCCTCACATTTATGACAAACTTTATTCATGCTATTTATGTAACTCTTTTAATAACTTTAAGATATCGTCAACCTTATGATTATGGGTGGTTATTGTTTAGGTGTATGTGTACAAAAAGAACATGTGGCCATGCAATAAGGAAAATAATAGGTTGTGCTTGGCCATGTATAGCAAGGACAAGGGTAATTGGTTGTGCATTTTCTAGAGAAAGAGTGAGTGGCCATGTGTTTCAAAGAGGAAACCACACACGTGGTCATGTGTTTCCAAGAGGAAACACACACGTGGTCGTGTGTTTCCAAGAGGAAACACATGTGTGGCCATGTGTGAGAGAAATAACATTATTACATGGCCATACATCCCCAAGGGCAATTAACTACATGGTCGTGTACAAGGAGGAGAGGAGCTTTACGTGGCGGTGTATGGGAAGAAGAAAAACCACACGTGGCCAAGCATAGGGAAGAATAAACACATGCATGGACTTGTGTTTTAAAGAGAAAATGTACCTGTGGCTACGGATGAGAAGGAACGAGGAAACATCCAAGATCCTGATCATGCATAACATAAATTTAAAACCCAGATTTCACTTCCCCTCTTACTTATATAATCATTTAAGTTTTTAAGCATACCATACTCATCAAGGCTTACAAGATTTATCCCTTAAACACATTAAGAAAGACACATACCAAAAAAGTGTTAGAACCCTAGATCATGGACATGAACTGTTGGATTTTAACTGTTACGTGCATCACATACATGAGCGGAATTTTAAAATTTTTTAACCATTAGATCTGATCTTGCCATGAATACACAATAAAACTATATGAGAATAAGAAAAATTAACTTTGATTTTTGTTGAACAGTTAATTTTACTTCGCACCGGGTTGTTGCAAACCACAGTATCCAAAATCGAACACCTCTAATGAGTAATCCACACTAGAGAGGGGTAAATTAAACAAACAAATTGGTGTTTAACTAGGGGTGGCCAAAATTCCCAAGAGCTAGCTTAGGAGTTGGTGCAAAAGGGAGAGAGAGATTAAGAGAAAAGACTTTCTTTTTGTTTTAATCACTTAACCCTAATTCTCATTAGTTGGCCTTTTATAGTTAGGTTAAAATTCCAAATCCTTAATGAGATTGGGCTCTTTAAAATTGATGGAGAAATATTAATTGGGCCTCTGGAATTAATTATAATCATTTGGGCTTAATTAAATCCAATTTAAACCTTTTCATAAAAGTCTATGCACAAAACCCACAAACTAGGCCCTTTGTACAACTAATTAGATTTAAATACCCAAATGGATTCCAAATCCAATTAAATTACATATGTGGGTTCCATAACACTTATGTAACATATATAAATTAATTTGGTCCATTAAATAGGCCATTAATTCCTTCTGTTCTGAGGTAGGCGTGTGGCCCTTATAGAAGGGCTTCCGCCAACTGCTTCATTCCTCTGGCCCTTAATAATTGCTCCAATGGACTTATTAATTATTATACCAGTCCTATAACACTTATAGTAGTCCTAAAACACTTATAACACAATAATAATTAATCATGAAATACATTATTTCAATTAGGTCCAATTTTCTAGAACATTTCTCAAAAGTTCCGCGGACAATTTTATTTGATCATAATTAATTAAACTCTTTAATTAATTATTATCATATTCTCTTCTCTACCTTAATAATAATATCAAATATTATTATCCTTTTCATTTTACCATTTTGCCCTTTTCTCTATATGTGTGTGACCTATTGGGTTCCTGTCCATGTTGGTAGTATAATAAGTAATTGTGAGTTCTATTCAAAACTCACATGATTTAAACTCCTTTAAATCATCTTATCAATCCCTATTGATAATTTTGATACATCATTATACAAGTCATGATTGGCCCCCAGCTAGGCATCATGACTACCCAAATGTCAGGAAAGTCATGTGGTTTGACTGTACCCTTCCATAGAAACAGTTACCGTGCAATTACTCCTTTCACCACTCTTATCTTAATTAGATTTTGAGTATGGATTTCTGTTAACTCATATAAATCTAATTATGTATGTTCTATTAATTTAACCATTTTTCCTAAAATGCCCTTCATGGATCTCCATCCATCTTGGCATATTACTCTGGCCAGAGATTCTCTGAACAAGGCAATTATAGAATCATGCGAGATAACTTCGCTTGTTAAATCTGGGATGGTGAATCCTTTGTTAATCACTCAACTATCTTCATGTAGGTCATGATATACCCAATCTCCTAACTATGTTCACTCCTAGTTGGAAGTAATCAGTTATGGAGTCAAAGTATACCACTTGCTACTTAAGATAACTTTTGTGATCTCAAGTCTAAGGATACTTGCACAACTGCTATGAAGAGATTCCTCACTGACATAGATTTAATATCCATATGAGGATTCTCTTTGCAGGTCTCTCATGAACTTGTTCTTCTATCAAGCATCCATATGTTAGCTTTGATTAATATCCATAATCACAGTTATGAGAACCACTGCTTAAACCATTCAAGAAGCATAACATGTGCTAGTCTGTCTGAATTAACAATGTCCTATCTTGTTAATTTTATGACTAGGGATATTTAGATATTAACACATTTGCATGCAATAGACATCTCACATCATGAACACCTTTATGATTGCCTTTGCACCGTGTTTATAATATCTAGGACTTCATTTATTAATTTAAGATTTACAAACTCGTGTATTCAAACATAGCATTAATAAATGAATGATGCCTTTTATTAAGAATATAAATTTCATACATATGAAAAACATCCCTATTACATGGGCTCTAGGGCATACTCTCTAACAATCTCCCACTTGCACTAGAGCCAATCACTCATATGTCTCAGACCCATGCTATTTATATGGTGATCATGTTTAATATGGAAAAGTACTTTAGTGAGGGGATCCACCACATTGTCATCTATGGGAACCCTTTCTATTTTCACATCATTTCTAGCTACTATTTCCCTTATGAGATGGTAGCGTCTGAGAACATACTTGGATCGCTGATGAGACTGTGGTTCCTTTGCTTGTGCAATGGCTCAATTGTTGTCACAATATAACAATGCTAGGCACCACTCCTAGTTCGGTTATGAACTTTTTAAACTAGATTGCTTCTGAAGTAGCAATGTACTCAGCTTCCATTGTGGAATCAGTAGTTGTTTCTTGTTTGGAACTTTTCCAACTAACTGCTCCTCCTCCCATTATGAACACATAACCAAATTGTGATTTATAATCATCTTTGTCAGATTGGAAGCTGGCATCTGTATACCCATTTACTTCCAAACTGCCCTCTCCATATACCAAGAATATATCCTTAGTCCTTCTCAAGTACTTAAGAATATTCTTGACAGCTGCCCAGTGTTCCTTTCCAAAATTGGATTGGAATCTGTTTGTGACACTCAAAGTAAATGCTACATCTGGACGTGTACATAACATAGCATACATGATAGAACCAATTGTAGATGCATATGGTATCCTATTCATGCTCTCTCTATCCTCTAGTGTCTGTGGACACATAGACTTAGAAAGGTGTTTCCCATGCACCATGGGTATAAACCCTTTCTTAGAAAGATCCATATTGAACCTCTTCAATACTTTATCTATATATGTATTTTGAGAAAGACCTAGCAACCTATTGGATCTATCTCTATAGATCCTTATTCCCAGAATATAGGATGCTTCTCCAAGGTCTTTCAAGGAGAATTGCTTGGATAACCATATTTTAACAGATTGGAGAAGAGAAATGTCATTTCCCATGATCAATATGTCATCTACATATAGAACTAGGAAGACAATTGCACTCCCACTGACCCTTTACTACACACAAGGTTCATCTTCAATCTTTGAGAAACCAAACTCTTTGATTGTCTCATTGAATCGTATGTTCCAGCTCCTAGAGGCTTGCTTCAATCCATAAATGGATCTTTGAAGCTTGCATACCTTTTTGCCATACCCTGATGTGAATCCTTCTGGTTGTGTCATATACACATCCTCGGTAAGATTTCCATTAAGGAAAGCTTTCTTCACATCCATTTGCCAAATCTCATAATTATAATAAGCTGCAATGGCTAAAAGTATTCTTATAGACTTAAGCATCGCTACAGGAGAATAAGTTTCGTCATAGTCAATACCTTCTTTTTGACGATAACCTTTTGCTACTAAGCAAGCTTTATAGGTAATTATATTAGCTTCCATGTCAGTCTTCTTTTTGAAGACCTATTTGCACCGTATGGGTTTTATCCCTTCAGGTGGTTGAGTTAAAGTCCATACTTTGTTCTCATACATGGAGTCCATTTCAGACTGCATAGCCTTAAGCCATAAATCACTTTCGGAACTGTTCAAAACTTCTTGATAGCTTGTAGGCTCATTGTCCTCTACTACAGTTATGTCTCTATTTGAATCAATGTGAAATCCATATCTCATAGGGATAGAACGCATCCTAGTAGATCTTCCAGGATTTTGTGTACAATCAGGTTCAACCATAATCTCATCATTATGAAATTTAGTTTCGGGTTCAATCGGTTGATCATCTTCTATTTGTGGGTCTTAAACTTCCCCAAGTTCAATTTTACTCCCACTGTCCTCTCATAGGAGAAATTCTCTTTCCAAGAAGACAACATGCCTTGAAACAAACACCTTTTGTTCTAAGGGATGATAGAAATAATATCCAAATGTTTCTTTTGGATATCCCACTAATAAATATTTGTCAGACTTAACATCCAGTTTGTCTGACATTGTCTTCTTCACATAAGTAGGACAACCCCATACTTTCATATGAGAAAGCGTGGGTTTCTTGTTATTCCACATCTCATATGGAGTAACATCAACCGATTTACTAGGAACTCTGTTTAACACATAAACAACAGTTTCTAGTGCATATCCCCAAAAGGGCTTAGGCAAGTCCGCTCGTCTCATCATTGATCGAACCATATCTAATAGTGTTCAATTTCTCCTTTCAGATACACCATTGTGCTGTGGTGTATATGGAGGAGTCCATTGAGAAAAAATCCTATTATCTCTAAGATAATCTTGAAACTCTTGACTTAAGTATTCTCCACCTCGATCTGATCTAAGTATTTTAATACTTTTGCCAAGTTGTTTCTCTACTTCATTTCTGAATTCTTTGAACTTTTCAAATGCTTCTGATTTATATTTCATTAGATAGATATATCATAATTTCGAGTAATAATCTATGAAAATAATGAAGTAGGAGTAACCTCCTATGGCATGTGTAGTCATTGGACCACATACATCTGAATGTATTAAGTCCAAAACCATTTTAGCTCGTTCTCCTTTACCAATAAAGGGAGCTTTTGTCATTTTTCCCAATAAACAAGATTCACATGTATCAAATGATTCATAATCAAATGATCCCAAATCACCTGACTTGTGTAATTTGGTCATGCGTTTTTCATTTATATGGCCTAAACGACAATGCCATAAGTATGAGGTATTTAGAATATCATGTTTCATTCTCTTGGTATCCACATTATGTACTTCTTTAATTAAATCAAGAACAAATATACCATTCTCAATGATAGCTTTTGTATAAAACATATTGTTCTTAAAAATGTAACAACATTTGTCCTTTAAATAAATATCATAATCGTTCATCAAATGACTGAAAGAAATAATACTTTTGAATAAGGCTGGAACATAATAACAATTATTTAATTCTAGTACTAATCCACTAGGAAGAGGCAAATAGTAAGTCCCCACAACTGTTGTAGAGATGTTCTATCCAGTAGCTCACTGCAAACATATCTCTGCCTTTCTAACTCTTTTAAAGCTTCTAAGCCCCTATAGATCATTACATAAATGAGATCCACATCGGTATCTAATACCCAAGATTGTTTTGAAGCAATAGAATAAGTATTAATTTCAATCATATGAATACCTGAAGTAGAAGCATCAACTTGCTTCTTCTCCTTGAGAGAATCTAGATAGGCCTTGCAGTTACACTTCCAATGACCATCCTTTCCACAATGGAAGCAAGTTCCTTTGGGATTCTCTTTCTTGGCAACCTTCTTCTTGGAGATCCCACTATTCTTTGGCTACGCCTTGGTTATCTTCTTCTTCTTCTGCTTCTTGCCTTTAGCAAAAGTGACAACCATGACACTTTTTGGATTCTTCTTAAATGATCCATCAGCTGTCTTGAGCATATTGATTAACTCAGGAATGGATACCTGGATCTTGTTCATGTTGAATTTAAGCACGGAAGGTGCATAACTTGGACCCAACGAGTACAATATTAAATCTATGTATAGATCATTATCCATAACATAGCCAAGTCTACTCAAATGCTCAATATAACCATACATCTTTAATGCATGAGTAGCAGCTAAAGTGCCTTCCACCAATTTGCAGCTAAATAGAGCTCGAGCAATCTCATATTGCTTAGTTCTATCTTGAGAAGAATAAAGCTCCTCTAGATGCAAAACGATGGTTCTAGGATCCATCATTTCATGTTGCTTCTGAAGCTTCGAGGACATAGCACCCAGCATCAGACATGCTGCTACTTCACTATCCTCCATGTATTTTCGATAAATGCCTTTGATCTCATCAATGGCATCATCTGATGGAAGTGGTGGTGGATCTTTATCCAAGACATAGTGGATCTTTTCAGCTCTAAGAACAATTCTCACTTACCTGATCCAGTCAGAAAAGTTATTGCCAACTAGATTGTTATCCAAGATTGAACGTATATTAATGCACGACGTGCTCATGATTATGACCTAGATGTGAAAAAAAAGATATGAGAGTATGTTCATATATATGTATGCATTAATAAGGTCTTTAATTAATCCATTTACTCCCACTATTTTATTGCGAATTAATAGCCCTCACTATATAATCCAAGAAAACCCGATGGTTTTCTTAGTGGGCCAATATCCAATCTTTGATATGTAATTTGACCTTGACTGTGGTCAACAAGCCAAATTCCATACCCTTGAAAGGTAGGTATCTCTATACCAATTGTGTCTCTACACAACTATTGGATCATTAGGTTATCAACTCTTGATGCATGCATATCATCTATGCATTCCCTAATCTTGCGTCTAGAACCATTAGCCTTGATTGTGGTCAACAAACTAATGGGCTAGCTAAGATGACCTATTTAATTAGATTTGAACATATTCAATATAATGTGAGCTTGACTATGGTCAACAACCCACACTATAAAGAACTCTGGTTCTCCTCAAATTAATGGAAGGCTTATATACCTTAGTATTTGTTTGAGGGTTTTAGTTAATTAAGTCTCATCATACATGGTTGGCATACATTGGTATGCATCGTATATCTATCACAGAAATATAAGCATACAAATATGGTGTAGTTATGGACTTCACTACAATGATTTCCCCGAGCCAGGAGGGAAATCAAAAGGTCACACCTAGGTAGTATGCATGTTTCAAACAAGAAAAATAATTACATTATCTTCAAGCTTGTTGGATCTCCATCCAGCCCATCTTGCTCCTTGATAGTGGTCTCCATCTCTATTTCTAATTCTAATCTAAGTAATCTAATTACATATTATAATTTGATAAGAAAAACAAACCAAAAACAAGTGGCCAGGACATGAAAGTCCTCACTGGGCCAAAACATGCATAATGCTCAATCACATTGGGCTTTGTCCATAACTATCCATCATGCCAATCATACACCCTTATATGCCTTTCTAATGCATAAAGATATGGATTACTAACTTTGTTTCAACCTTTGAAACTATATTTTGAGTTATTTTAATGATGTGATCAAATTAGGAAACTTTTTCCATTTTGGAAACTTTCATTTTAGGAAACCTTTTTGCATGCATGTGTTCTTTTCTTAATAATCAATCCAATTGATTATTAATTAATTATAAATTGATTATTTAATTAATTAATCATATTAAATAATTAAAAAAATCAATTTTGGGCTTAAAACAAATGTAGGCCGAAACCCACAGAAGAAAAACCTTAACTATGTTCACACACAAACTAGTTTTGTGTCTTTTGGACCATTTGGGCCTTTTAGAATGAGCCAAGCCCACTCCAGCCCTTAAAACCCATTAATAAACTTAATTAATGTTTATAATATTTAATTTAAATCAGCTCCTTGGGCCCACCAAGTCATTCACTATTTTAAATCAAGTCCTTAAATATAATTAAGACCATTAAGTGGTTTTAATAAATTAAAATTAATCAAATTAATTTAAGGCCCATTTTAATTAATCCAATTAATTAAAAACACTTTAATATATCATATATATCAGATTTAGAAGATCAAAAGTTGTTCTAACTAAGAACACATCAAGAACACACGAAGAACACCAATTTATCGAACTTTTTGACAAAACTAGTTTTCATGCAAAACTTGTTCGATTTTAATTACGTTTGATCCTACGGCTTAATGTCACATATTAAACACATAAAATATCATCTAAATGATTTTTAAATGGATCCATAAGAAATTAAATTAGAACAGCCCCTACATCACCTATGGTTTCACGCCAAACCCTAATCACAATCCTTCAAAAGTTTCGTTTTTGTTTCCACCAAATTTATTTTATCACACATACAACCAAAAATCAATATTTCTCATTCATGAAAAATCAAATCTAATATTTTAAAGTTCATGAAATAAATAACTCAAAACAAAACAAAACTTATTTCGCAGAAAAATACAGAATTGTATATCCATGGCAAAACCGTGGCTCTCATACCATGTTGGATTTTAACAGTTACATGCATTACATACATGAGCGGAATTTTAAAATTTTTAACCTTTAGATCTGATCTTTCCATGAATACACAATATAACTATATGAGAATAAGAAAAATCACCTTTGATTTTTATTGAACAGTTGATTTTACTTCGCACCGGGTTGTCGCAAACCACAGTGTCCAAAATCGAACACCTCTAATAAGTAATCCACATTAGAGAGGGGTAAATTGAACCAACAAATTGGTGTTTAACTAGGGCTGGCTGAAATTTCCAAGAGCTAGCTTAGGAATTGGCGCAAAAGGGAGAGATAGATTAAGAGAAAAGACTTTCTTTTTATTTTAATCACTTAACCCTAATTCTCATTACTTGGCCTTTTATAGTTAGGTTAAAATTCCAACTCCTTAATGAGATTGGGCTCTTTAAAATTGCTGGAGAATTATTAATTAGGCCTCTGGAATTAATTATAATCATTTAGGCTTAATTAAATCCAATTTAAACCTTTTCATAAAAGTCTATGCAAAAAACCCACAAACTAGGCCCTATGTGCAACTAATTGGATTTAAATACCCAAATGGATTCCAAATCCAATTAAATTAAATATGTGGGTTCCATAACACTTATGTAGCATATATAAATCAATCGCTTTCCAAGAAGGCAGCATGCCTTGAAACAAACACCTTTTGTTCTAAGGGATGATAGAAATAATATCCAAATGTTTCTTTTGGATATGCCACAAATAAACATTTGTTAGACTTAACATCCAGTTTGTCTGACATTGTCCTTTTCACATAAGCAGGACAACCTCATAGTTTCATATGAGAAAGCATGGGTTTCTTGTTATTCCACATCTCATATGGAGTAACATCAACTGATTTACTAGGAACTTTATTTAACACATAAACGGCAGTTTCTAGTGCATATCCCCAAAAGGACTTAGGCAAGTCCGCTCGTCTCATCATTGATCGAACTATATCTAATAGTGTTCGATTTCTCCTTTTAGATACACCATTGTGTTGTGGTGTATATGGTGGAGTACATTGAGATAAAATCCCATTATCTCTAAGATAATCCTGAAACTCTTGGCTTAAGTATTCTCCACCTCGATCTGATCTAAGTGTTTTGATACTTTTTCCAAGTTGTTTCTCTACTTCATTTCTGAATTCTTTAAACTTTTCAAATGCTTCTGATTTATATTTCATTAGATAGATATATCCAAACCTGGAATAATCATCTATGAAAGTAATGAAGTAGGAGTAACCTCCTCTGGCATGTGTAGTCATTGGACCACATACATCTGAATGTATTAAGTCCAAAACCATTTTAGCTCGTTCTCCTTTACCAATAAAAGGAGCTTCTGTCATTTTTCCCAATAAACAAGATTCGCATGTATCAAATGATTCATAATCAAAAGATCCCAAATCACCTGACTTATGTAATTTGGTCATGCATTTTTCATTTATATGGCCTAAACGACAATGCCATAAGTATGAAGTATTTAGATTATCATGTTTCATTCTCTTGGTATCCACATTATGTACTTCTTTAATTAAATCAAGAACAAATATACCATTCTCAATGATAGCTTTTGCATAAAACATATTGTTCTTAAAAATATAACAACATTTGTCCTTTAAAGAAATATCATAATCGTTCATCAAACAATTGAAAGAAATAATACTTTTGGACAAAGCTGGAACATAATAATAATTATTTAATTCCATTACTAATCCAGTAGGAAGAGGCAAATGATAAGTCCCTACAACTATTGTGGAGATGTTTTGTCCAGTAGCTGACAGTAGATATATTTCTACCTTTCCAACTCTTTTACTGCTTCTAAGCCTCTATAGATCATTACACAAATGTGATCCACATCCGGTATCTAATACCCAAGATTGTTTTGAAGCAATAGAATAAGTATTAATTTCAATCATATGAATACTTGAGGTAGAAGCATCAGTATGCTCTTCTCCTTGAGAGAATATAGATAGGCCTTATAGTTAAGCTTCCAATGACCATCTTTTCCATAATGGAAGCAATTTCCTTTGGGATTCTCTTTCTTGGCAACCTTTTTCTTGGAAATCCTACCATCTATTATCTCATGTTGCTTCTGAAGCTCTGAGGACATAGCACCCAGCATCAGATATACTGCTGCTTCACTATCCTCTATGTAGTTTCGATAAGTGCTTTTGATCTCATCAATGGCATCATCTGATGGAAGTGGTGATGGATCTTTATCCAAGATATAATGGATCTAGGCAAAATAGTTGCTGCCAACCAGTTTGTTATCCAAGATTGATCGTATATTTGATGTGCTCATGATGATGACATAGATGTGAAAAAGAAAAGATATGAGAGTATGTTCATATATAAGTATGCATTAATAAGGTCTTTAATTAATCCATTTTAATCCCACTATTTTATTGAGAATTAATAGCCCTCACTATATAATCCGAGAAAACCCAATGGTTTTCTTAGTGGGCCAATATCCAATCCTTGATATGTAATTTGACCTTGACTGTGGTCAACAAGCCAAATTCCATACCCTTGAAAGGAAGGTATCTATATACCAATTGTGTCTCTACACAACTATTCGATCATTAGGTTATCAACTCTTGATGCATGCATATCGTATATGCATTTCCTAATCTTGCCTCTAGAACCATTAGCCTCGACTATGGTCAGCAAGCTAATGGGCTAGCTAAGATGACCCATTTAATTAGATTTGAACATATTCGATATAATGTGAGCTTGACTGTGGTCAACAACCCACACTATAAAGAACTCTGGTTCTCCTCAAATTAATGGAAGGCTTATATACCTTAGTATTTGTTTGAGGGTTTTAGTTAATTAAGTCTCATCATACATGGTTGGCATACATTGGTATGCATCCTATATCTATCACATAAATATAAGCATACAAATATGGTATAGTTATGGACTTTACTACATTGATTTCCCTGAGCCAGGAGGGAAATCAAAAGGTCACACCTAGGTAGTATGCATGATTCAAACAAGGAAAATAATTACATTATCTCCATGCTTGTTGGATCTCCATCCGGCCCATCTTGCTCTTTGATAGTGGTCTCCATCTCTATTTCTAATTCTAATCTAAGTAATCTAATTACATATTACAATTTAAAATGAAATACAAACCAAAAGCAGGTGGCCGGGACATGAAAGTCCTCATTGGGCCAAAACATGCATAATGCTCAATCACATTGGGCTTTGTCCATAACTATCCATCATGCCAATCATACAGCCTTATATACCTTTCTAATGTATAAAGAAATGGATTAGTAACTTTGTTTCAACCTTTGAAACAATATTTTGAGTTATTTTGATGATGTGATCAAATTAGGAAACTTTTCCCATTTTGGAAACTTTCATTTTAGGAAACCTTTTTGCATGCATGTGTTCTTGCCTTAATAATCAATCCAATTGATTATTAATTAATTATAAATTGATTATTTAATTAATTAATCATATTAAATAATTAAAAGAATCAATTTTGGGCTCAAAAACAAGTATAGGTTGAAACCCACAAAAGAAAACCCTAAATGTGTTCACACATAAACTAGTTTTGTGTCTTTTGGACCATTTGGGCCTTTTGGAATGAGCCAGGCCCACTCCAGCCCTTAAAACCCATTAATAAACTTAATTAATGTTTATAATATTTAATTTAAATCAGCTTCTTTGGCCCACCAAGTCATTTATTAATTCAAACCAAGTCCGTAAATAGAATTAAGCCCATTAAGTGGTTTTAATGAATTAAAATTAATCAAATTAATTTAAGGCCCATTTTAATTAATATAATTAATTAAAAACACTTTAATATATCATATATATCAGATTTAGAAGATTAAAAGTTGTTCTAACCAAGAACACATCAAGACCATATGAAGAACACCAATTTATCGAACTTTTCGACTAAACTAGTTTTCATGCAAAACTTGTTCGATTTTAATTTCGTTCGATCTTATGGCTTAATATCACATATTAAACACATAAAATATCATCTAAATTATGTTTTAATGGACCCATAAGAAATCAAATTGGAACAGCCACTTAAAATTCCATGGGTTTCATGCAAAACCCTAATGGGTTTCACGCAAAACCCTAGGCATAATTCTTCAAAAGTTTCGTTTTCGTTTCCAAAAAATTTATTTGATCACAATCACATCCAGAAATCAATATTTCTCTTTCATGAACAATTAAATCTGATTTTTTAAAATTAATGAAATAGATAACTCAAAATAAAACAAAACTTATTTCGCAGAAAAATATAGAATTGTATATCCATGGCAAAACCATGGCTCTAATACCATGTTGGAGTTTAACGGTTACATGCATCGCATACATGAGCGGAATTTTAAAATTTTTTAACCATTACATCTGATCTTGACATGAATATGCAATTTAACTATATAAGAATAAGAAAAATCACCTTTGATTTTTGTTGAACAATTGATTTTACTTCGCACCTGGTTGTCGCAAACTACAATGTCCAAAATCGAACACCTCCAATGAGTAATCCACACTAGAGAAGGATAAATTGAACCAAAAAATTGGTATCAAACTAGGGCTGGCCAAAATTCCAAGAAGCTAGCTTGGAGGTTGCTCAAAAGAGAGAGAGGGGGTAAGAGACAAGGTCTTTCCTTTTTGTTTAATCACTTAACCCTAATTCCTCATTAATTGGCCTTTTATAGTTAGGTTAAAATTCCAACTCCTTAATGAGATTGGTCTCTTTAAAATTGCTGGAGAATTATTAATTGGACCTCTGGAATTTAATTATAATCATTTGGGCTTAATTAAATCCAATTTAAACCTTTTCATAAAAGACTATGCACAAAACCCACAAACTAGGCCCTTTGTGCAACTAATTGGATTTAAATACCCAAATGGATTCCAAATCCAACCAAATTAAATATGTGAGTTCCATAACACTTATGTAACATATATAAATTAATTTGGTGCAAGAAAAAGACCTCTGAGGCCTTCTGTATGGAGTTGGCGTGTGGCCCTTTACAGAAGGGCTTCCACACTAGCTCCATTCCCCTAGCCCCTTTATAACTCCTCCAATGGACTTATTAATTAATATATTAGTCTTATAACACTTATAAGACAATAATAATTAATCATGAAATACATTATTTCAATTAGGTCCAACTTACAGAACATTTCTCAAAAGTTTCGCGGACAATTTTACTTGATCATAATTAATTAAACTCTTTAATTAATTATTATCTTATTCACTTCTCTACCCTTATAATAATATCAAATATTATTATCCTTGTCATTTTACCATTTTATCCTTTTTCTCTATATGTGTGTGACCTATTGGGTTCCTGTCCATATTGGTAGTATAATATGTAATTGTGAGTTCTATTCAAAAGTCACATGATTTAAACTCCTTTAAATCATTTTATCAATCCCTATTGATATTTTGATACATCATTATACAAGTCATGATTGGCCTCTAGCTAGGCATCATTACTACCCAAATGTCAGGAAAGTCAGGTGATTTGACTATACCCTTCCATAGAAACAGTTACCGTGCAATTACTCCTTTCACCACTCTTATCTCAATTAGATTCTGAGTATGGATTTCTGTCAACTCATATAAATCTAATTATGTATGTTTTATTAATTTAACAATTATTCCTAAAATGCCCTCCATGGATCTTTATCCATCTTGGCATTTTACTCTGGCTAGAGATTATCTAAACAAGGTAATTATAGAATCATGCGAGATAACTTCCCTTATTAAATCTGGGATGGTGAATCCTTTGTCAATCACTCAACTATCTTCAAGTAGGTCATGATGTTGGAATTTAACGGTTACATGCATCACATACATGAGCGAAATTTTAAAATTTTTTAACCATTAGATCTGATCTTGCCATGAATACACAATATAACTATATGAGAATAAGAAAAATCACCTTTGATTTTTGTAGAACAGTTGATTTTACTTCGCACCGGGTTGTCGCAAACCACAGTGTCCAAAATCGAACACCTCCAATGAGTAATCCACACTAGAGAGGGGTAAATTGAACCAACAAATTGGTGTTCAACTAGGGCTGGCCGAAATTCCAAGAAGCTAGCTTGGATTTGGCGCAAAAAGGGAGAGAGAATAAAGAAAAAGACTGTCCTTTTGTTTTAATCACTTAACCCTAATTCTCATTAGTTGGCCTTTTATAGTTAGGTTAAAATTCCAACTCCTTAATGAGTTTGGGCTCTTTAAAATTGCTGGAGAATTATTAATTGGGCCTCTGGAATTAATTATAATCATTTGGGCTTAATTAAATCCAATTTAAACCTTTTCATAAAAGTCTATGCACAAAATCCACAAACTAGGCCCTTTGTGCATCTTATTGAATTTAAATACCCAAATGGATTCCAAAATCCAACCAAATTAAATATGTAAGTTCCATAACACTTATGTAACATATATAAATTAATTTGGTCCAAGAAAAAGCCCTCTTAGCCCTTCTGTATGGAGTTGGCGTGTGGCCCTCTTCTAGAGGGCTTCCTCCAACTTCTTCATTCCTTTGGCCCTTTATAATTTCTCCAATGGACCTATTAATTATTATATCAGTCCTATAACACTTATAGTAGTCTTATAAAACTTATAAGATAATAATAATTAATCATAAAATACATTATTTCAATTAGGTCCAATTTTGCAGAACATTTCTCAAAAGTTCCGCGCATAATTTTATTTGATCATAATTAATTAAACTCTTTAATCAATTATTATCTTATTCACTTCTCTACCTTCATAATAATATCAAATATTATTATCCTTCTTATTTTACCATTTTACCCTTTTCTCTATATGTGTGTGACCTATTGGGTTCCTGTCCATGTTGGCAGTACAATATGTAATTGTGAGTTCTATTCAAAACTCACATGATTTAAACTCCTTTAAATCATCTTATCAATCCCTATTGATACTTTTGATACATCATTATACAAGTCATGATTGGCCTCTAGCTAGGCATCATGACTACCCAAATGTCAGGAAAGTCATGTGGTTTGACTATACCCTTCCATAGAAACAGTTACCGTGCAATTACTCCTTTCACCACTTTTATCTCAATTAGATTCTGAGTATGGATTTCTGTCAACTCATATAAATCTAATTATGTATGTTTTATTAATTTAACAATTATTCCTAAAATGCCCTCCATGGATCTTTATCCATCTTGGCATTTTACTCTGGCTAGAGATTATCTAAACAAGGTAATTATAGAATCATGCGAGATAACTTCCCTTATTAAATCTGGAATGGTGAATCCTTTGTCAATCACTCAACTATCTTCAAGTAGGTCATGATATACCCAATCTCCTAACTATGTTCACTCCCAGTTGGAAGTAATCAGTTATGGAGTCAAAGTATACCACTTGCTACTTAAGATAACTTTGGTGAGCTCAAGTCTAAGGATACTTGCACAACCGCTATGAAGAGATTCCTCACTGACATAGATTTAATATCCATGTGAGGATTCTCTATGCAGGTCTCCAATGAACTTGTTCTTCTAACAAGCATCCACATGTTAGCTTTGATTATCTTTCATAATCACAGTTATGAGAACCACTGCTTGAACCATTCAAGAAGCATAACATGTGCTAGTCTGTCCGAATGAACAATGTCCTATCTTGTTAATTCTATGACAAGGGATATTTAGATATTAAGACATTTGCATGCAATAGACATCTCACATAATGAACACCTTTATGATTGCCTTTGCACTGTGTTTATAATATCTAGGACTTCATTTATTAATTTAAGATTTACAAACTCACGTATTCAAACATAGCATTAATAAATGAATGATGCCTTTTATTAAGAATATAAATTGCATACATATGAAAAACATCCCTATTACATGGGCTCTAGGGCATACTCTCTAACACATGATATATCCAATCTCCTAACTATGTTCACTCCCAGTTGGAAGTAATCAGTTATGGAGTCAAAGTATACCACTTGCTACTTAAGATAACTTTGGTGATCTCAAGTCTAAGGATACTTGCACAACCACTATGAAGAGATTCCTCACTGACATAGATTTAATATCCATGTGAGGATTCTCTTTGCAGGTCTCAAATGAACTTGTTATTCTAACAAGCATCCACATGTTAGCTTTGATTATCTTCCATAATCATAGTTATGAGAACCACTGTTTGAACCATTCAAGAAGCATAACATGTGCTAGTCTGTCCGAATTAACAATGTCCTATCTTGTTAATTCTATGACTAGGGATATTTAGATATTAACACATTTGGATGCAGTAGACATCTCACATTATGAACACCTTCATGATTGCCTTTGCACTGTGTTTATAATATCTAGGACTTCATTTATTAATTTAAGATTTACAAACTCATGTATTTAAACATAGCATTAATAAATGAATGATGCCTTTTATTAAGAATATAAATTTTATACGTATGAAAAACATCCCTATTACATGGGCTCTAGGGCATACTCTCTAACAATCTCTCACTTACACTAGAGCCAATCACTCATATGTCTCAGACCCATGCTATTTATATGGTGATCATGCTTAATATGGGAATGTGCTTTAGTGAGGGGATCTGCCACATTGTCATCTGGGGGAACCCTTTCTAGTTTCACATCATTTCTAGCTACTATTTCCCTTATGAGATGGTAGTGTTTGAGAACATGCTTGGATCACTGATGAGACCGTGGTTCCTTTGCTTGCGCAATGGCTCCATTGTTGTCACAATATAGAGGAATTGGATAAAAAATGCTAGGCAACACTCCTAGTTCAGTTATGAACTTTTTGATCCAAACTGCTTCTTTTGCTGCTTGTAAAGTAGCAATGTACTCAGCTTCTATCGTGGAATCAGCAGTTGTTTCTTGTTTGGAACTTTTCCAACTAACTACTCCTCCTCCCATTATGAACACATAACCAGATTGTGATTTTCAATCATCTTTGTCAGATTGGAAGCTAGCATCTATATACCCATTTACTTCCAAATTGCCCTCTCTATATATCAAGAATATATCCTTAGTCCTTCTCAAGTACTTAAAGATATTAATGACAGCTGCCCAGTGTTCCTATCCAAAATTGGATTGGAATCTGCTTGTGACACTCAAAGCAAATGCTACATCTGGACGTGTACATAACATAGCATACATGATAGAACCAATTGCAGATGCATATGGTATTCTATTCATGCTCTCTCTATCCTCTAGTGTCTGCAGACACATAGACTTAGAAAGGTGTTTCCTATGCACCATGGGTATAAAACCTTTCTTAGAGAGATCCATATTGAACCTCTTCAATACTTTATCTATATATGTACTCTAAGAAAGACCTAGAAACCTATTGGATCTATCTCTATAGATCCTTATTCCCAGAATATAGGATGCTTCTCTAAGGTCTTTCATGGAGAATTGCTTGGATAACCACATTTTAACAGATTAGAGAAGAGAAATGCCATTTCCCATGATCAATGTGTCATCTACATATAGAAATAGGAAGACAATTGCACTCCCACTGACCCTTTTATACACACAAGGTTCATCTTCATTCTGTGAGAAATCAAACTCTTTGATTATCTCATTGAATCGAATGTTTCAGCTCCTAGAGGCTTGCTTCAATCCATAAATGGATATTTGAAGCTTGCATTCCTTTTCGCCATTTCCTGATGTGAACCCTTCTGGTTGTGTCATATACACATCCTCAATAAGATTTCCATTAAGGAAAGCTGTCTTCACATCCATTTGCCAAATCTCATAATTATAATGAGCTGCAATGGCTAAAAGTAGTCTTATAGACTTAAGCATTGCTACAGGAGAAAAAGTTTCATCAAAGTCAATACCTTCTTTTTGACGGTAACCTATTGCTACTAAGCGAGCTTTATAGGTAACTATATTACCTTCCATGTCGGTCTTCTTTTTGAAGACCCATTTACACCCTATGGGTTTTATCCCTTCAGGTGGTTAAGTTAAAGTCCATACTTTGTTCTCATACATGGAGTCCATTTCAGATGCATAGCCTTAAGCCATAAATCACGTTATGAACTGTTCAAAACTTCTTGATAGCTTGTAGGCTCATTGTCCTCTACTACAGTTATGCCTCTACCCGAATCAATGTGAAATCTATATCTCACAGGGATAGAACACATCCTAGTAGATCTTCTAGGATTTTGTGTATAATTAGGTTCAACTGCAATCTCATCATTATGAAATTCAATTTCGGGTTCAATTGGTTGATCAACTTCTATTTGTGGGTCTTGAACTTCACCAAGTTCAATTTTACTCCCACTGTCCTCTCGTAGGTGAAATTCTCTTTCTAAGAAGACAACATGCCTTGAAACAAACACCTTTTGTTCTAAGGGATGATAGAAATAATATCCAAACATTTCTTTCGAATATCCCATAAATAAACATTTGTCAGACTTAACATCCAGTTTGTCTAACATTGTCCTCTTCACATAACTAGGACAACCCCATACTTTCATATGAGAAAGTGTGGGTTTCTTGTTATTCCACATCTCATATGGAGTAACATCAACTGATTTACTAGAAACTCTGTTTAACACATAAACAGCAGTTTCTAGTGCGTATCCCCAAAAGGACTTAGGCAAGTCTGCTCGGCTCATCATTGATCGAAGCATATCTAATAGTGTTTGATTTCTCCTTTCAGATACACCATTGTGTTGTGGTGTATATGGAGGAGTCCATTGAGATAAAATCCCATTATCTCTAAGATAATCTTGAAACTCTTGGCTTAAGTATTCTCCACCTTGATCTGATCTAAGTGTTTTGATACTTTTGCCAAGTTGTTTCTCTACTTCATTTCTGAATTCTTTTAACTTTTCAAATGCTTCTGATTTATATTTCATTAGATAGATATATCCAAACCTAGAATAATCATCTATGAAAGTAATGAACTAGGAGTAACCTCCTCTGGCATGTGTGGTCATTGGACCACATACATCTGAATGTATTATGTCCAAAACCATTTTAGCTCGTTCTCCTTTACCAATAAAAGGAGCTTTTGTCATTTTTCCCAATAATCAAGATTGGTATGTATCAAATAATTCATAATCAAATGATCCCAAACCACCTGACTTATGCAATTTAGTCATGCATTTTTCATTTATATAGACTAAATGACAATGCCATAAGTATTAGGTATTTAGATTATCATGTTTCATTCTCTTGGTATCCACATTATTTACTTCTTTAATTAAATCAAGAACAAATATACCATTCTCAATGATAGCTTTTGCATAAAACATATTGTTCTTAAAAATGTAACAACATTTGTCCTTTAAAGAAATATCATAATCGTTCATCAAACAACTAAAAAAAATAATACTATTGGACAAAGCTGGAACATAGTAACAATTATTTAATTCTAGTACTAATCCACTGGGAAGAGGCAAATAGTAAGTCCCAACAACTGTTGTAGAGATATTATGTGAAGTAGCTGACTGCAAACATATCTCTGCCTTTCCAACTCTTCTAAAGCAAACATATCATTTGTATCTGTCTCCAATTTCCAGAAACTCTTACGCTCATTGTATTTCTTATCCTGGGTATGTTAATAACTTAACATCTTGCATCATCATCTATGCGAAAGATCAAGTTCTCTTCTAATTATATGAACTTTTCCTTAAACATCTTAATATATAATCTAGACATACTTATAATCAATCTTATGCTATACTTTAATCATGAAACATTAAGGTATTCAAGTACTTGCAATACCAGGAGGCAAGAGATATTGATAATATCTCAGATATCATCTCACAATCTTTACCAAAATCTTTCTAATGGTCCCATATATATCAATCATAAGTCAAACGCCTAACATAATCGTCAAAATGTATGCCAATAGCTATAACACCATGGTCTAGACCAATATCATCTTAATCTTCTAGAACAAAAACTATGGACAAGCTCATACAATTTCCTTTCATCAAACCAAAAACAACTATCACAATAACATAAGATAACATATTAGATTACATTATTTATCTTTCCCCATTAGACATTCTAGGGAGATTTCAACCTTACCCATTGATGCAATTATTACTAAATCCGAAAGCACTGTATAACATATCTTGTCCCTAAAACTTGCTAGTTAGCAATCATCTTTAACCCTCTCTTATTACCTAGAAGATTCATGAATCTTATAATTCTTCTATTCAAGAATACAAATATCATCATTATATAGATACAACCTTCAACTCAATACCATTAACCAATTTGGTTACCTAACATGTGCATTTAACATTTATTCATAGCTAAAAGGAAGTACTCATTCTATATAACATTACAAAAGATATTGCTAGGCATGATTTCATTACATATATATATATATATATATATATATATATATATATATATATATATATATATATATATATATATATATATATATATATATATATATATATATATATATATATATATACACAAACTTATCATCTTTGTTTGGGATTCTACACATGTCTTCCTTAATGCTATATTATCATGGCACTTTAAACATCTTATAGATTAATATCATATCATGTTGTACATTTTGATTTATATTAGAATTATACATATACACGTACATACATATAAATGTTCATATACATACAAACTTGCATGCCATTCTAATGAATAGGTATCACACCTCATGATTAACTGGCATAGTCTCCATACCACATGTAAACATTTTCTAATCTTCCCATACATGAATGTTATTATGCATGTCATAGTCCATATAACATTTAATTCAATCTTGTAAGCCTGTGGCCTTTGCAGTCTAACTATTCACCATGAAATCAACTTACACTGGCAGTCACACGGCGACCTTTCTCATGGATGATGTAAGACATCACAATCAAGTAATACATAACATGGCATTTTATTTCATAGCAATAGCTTATAGCTAACTAAAATTTAGAGTAAAGAATTAGAATAGATCATTATCATGATTTCCATATATATATGTGTCATGCAATCGATACATACATACGTTACATTATTTCTTTTACCATTTTACATCTTGATAGCCTGCCTAAGTACTAGTTCAAAAGGTGGATAATGAGAGCAATGGATACCCGAAGGTATCAAACTATTGATATCCAAAGATATCAAACAATGGACCCAAACGGGGTCAAGCAATGGTTCCAGCAAGGAACAAACTATGGACCCAAACAGGGTCAAATGATGGTTCCATTAAAGAACAAGACCCAAACGAGGTCAACATATAGCAGCTGCGACTGTATCCCTTTTGGCATGCCTATCTAATCCACATATGAACTAAGACCCGTAGGCTTAACTTTTTAAGATATCTCTGAATTTAACATATTCTTATTTTCTTAGCACATCATTTGGCTTAAAGCCACATTTCATAGAAGAATGCATATCAATCTTGTCATACATCAATGTTGAGCTTTAGGCTCCAATACATATGGATGCAGTCATATGATCGTATGCTTGCATAAATTTTCTTTCATTTATATCATAATAGTTACATGTTTATACAACAATAACAACACATCAACTTTCATGATTAGCATTATATGTACCCACATGCACTCGTATATATACATGCAATTTAAACATGGCAATGCATGGTTCCATTACTCATACTTATTCGCATATTAAATCAAGCTACTCTTCATAGCATGCTCGAATCAATTCCACCACATATAATTACATAACTCAAGAATAGTTCTCAAGAACGTACCTTGTTATTGCTTGCCGTGAGTAGTTTCCTCATTCTCTTAATTAAGCACATTACAACATAATCATATATAGCAGCACTCAAGCATTCAAGATCCATATCATCGGATGAATAGGTTCTCTTACAGTTTAAAGTCAACACTTATTCATCTTTAGCCCTTTTTGCTTACTTTTATAGTCTATTATAACATAGGAACCAAACTATCTACCTTGACATTATCAAATATAGCATGATCATCTTATTTGTACTTTCTATTTTATAACATTATTTTCCTAGATGAGTTGTATAAGATTATATCATCTTAATCGTTAGAACATTACTTGAATCTTGAAACTTTCATTTTACATCAAGGTTTACCAGAGTAGAAACAACAGGTTATACACTTTAACATAGTCATATATACTTCAATCATCTTACATGTATTTTTCATCTTATAACATTTTATGCTTAGGTAAGTTGTGTAGGGTCATTTCATCTTAGTCGTAGACATACTACAGATGCTCTTGTGCTAATCATATTGTATTATAGGCATGAACAAACAATGAGCAGATTATTACACATTACTGCTAGACATTAATTCTTCTTGTGACATGGAGTATAACCAGGCTTCTATGATTTCATAATTTATCATAGCATGTGATGTTCCATTTCTTTTAACTCAGACAATGCGACCTTACGATTACTCTCTTGTTATTAGTTGGTTAAATCATAGTATTTTATAAGACTCATTGTATAACATATCGTTTAAGTTACTATATTGCGTCATGCTATTCTCACTTCGATGCTTATTAGGCCTTATCATATCTTGTTGCATCATAATCGACATTAACATTGTCATGTGCATATCCCTCAAATTTAGAGTTCAAGTGAACCATCATCACTTAACTCAATGTGTTTGATTACTTTAAGTTTCGCACTCCTTATATGTGTGTGGAGGTTCCTCAATTAAATGATCATGCCTTATGCATCTTTGGATAGCTTACGACTTAATTCAATCTTCATCCTATTATAATAACATATTGGTGGCTTAGATTACTTATAACTTAGTCCCTTTTACTTTCTCTTACCATGTCATTCATGTCATCTAACTTTCGATAATGCTTTATCTTACGGTCCTACTTTTCTAAATTATACATCTATAGACTTTAACATGGAATATTCGCTTGTATAATCTATTAATCCATCAGCATTAAACTTACCTATTAAACATTACTCTGTGAGCAATCATCTTCCTCACATTTACGAATAACTTTATTCATCCTGTTTATATAACTCTTTTAATAACTTTAAGATATTGTCAACCTTATGATTATGGGTGATTATTGTTTAGGAGTATGTGTATAAGAAGCACAAGTGGCCATGCAATAAGGAAAATAATAGGTTATGCTTGGCCATGTATAGCAATGACAAGGGTAATTGGTGGTGCATTTCCAAGAGAAAGAGTGAGTGGTCATGTGTTTCAAAGAGGAAACCATGCACATGGCCGTGTATTTCCAAGAGTGACCGTGTGTTTCCAAGAGGAAACACACACGTGGTCGTGTGTTTCCAAGAGGAAACACATGTGTGGCCATGTGTGAGAGAAAGAACATTAACACGTGGCCATACATCCCCAAGGGGTATTCACTGCATGGCTGTATGCAAGGAGGAAAGGAGCTTCACGTGGGCGTGTGTGGGAAGAAGAAAAACCACATGTGGCCATGCATAGGGAAGAAGAAAAACATACGTGGCTGTGTGTTTCAAATAGGAAATACACCCGTGGCCGCATATGATAAGGAACGAAGAAAAATCTAGGATCCCGATCATGCATAACATAAATTTAAAACCCAAATTTCATTTCCCCTCTTACTTATATAATCATTTAAGTTTTTAAGCATACCATACTCATCAAGGCTTACAAGATTTATCTCTTAAACTCATTAAGAAAGACACATACCAAAAAGTGTTAAAATCCTAGATCACAGACATAAACAGTGCCAAAACTTAACTCCCGTACCTGGCTTTTGATGTTTTAAGCCTCCTTCACTCCTCTTGATCCATCCCCTATACTCTTGATTCCCTTCTCCTCCTTTATAAGCTTAGAACACCCAAAAACCTTAGGTTTTCTTCTTCAATCCCATAGCAGAGAGAGAGAGAGAGAGAAATCTCCCTCAAAATGCCAATCCAGCATTTCACAAAACCCGCAAACCCTAAATAGATGAGTAGGGTAAATATCTCTCTATAGAAAATCCAATAATAACCTTATACATTTTTATCCCTTAAAACTCATTTTCTTAACATTTAACCCCAAACTTCTTATTTAATTCAATTGCATCCTTGCTTGCTATTTTAGCTACACTCCAATACGCATGTGCCTAATTACTATTATACCCTTAATATGACTTAACTTCATTAATACAAAATAATCTAATTTTGCCTCATTAAAACATAATCTTGATTAATTAACTATAATCATGTTAGGGCCATGATTGGGTGCTTACAGTTATGCTCCCAATGACCATTTTTTCCATAATGGAAGCAAGTTCCTTTGGGATTCTCTTTCTTGGTAACCTTCTTCTTAGAAATCCCACCATGCTTTGGTTGTTCCTTGGTCATCTTATTCTTATTTTTCTTCTTGCCTTTAACAGAAGTGACAACCTTGAGACTTTTTGAATCCTTCTTGAAGGATCCACCAGCTGTTTTGAGCATGTTATTAACTCAGGAATGGTTACTTGAATCTTGTTCAAGTTGAAGTTAAGCACAAAAGGTGCATAACTTGGAGCCAATGAGTACAAGATTAAATCTTTGTATAGATCATTATCCATTACATAACCAAGTTTACTTAAATGCTCAATATGCCCATACATCTTTAATGCACGAGTAGCAACCGAAGTGCCTTCCACCATTTTGCAGCTAAATAGAGCTCGAGCAATCTCATATTGCTCATTTCTAGCCTAAGAAGAATAAAGCTTCTCTAGATGCAAAATGATGGTTCTAGCATCCATCATTTCATGTTGCTTCTGAAGCTCTAGGGACAAAGCACCCAGCATTAGACATGTTGCTGCTTCACTATCCTTCATGTAGTTTCGATAAGTGCCCTTGATCTCATCAATGGCATCATCTGATGGAAGTGGTGGTGGATCTTTATCTAAGACATAATGGATCTTTTTAGCTCTGAGAACAATTCTCACTTGCCTGATCCAGTCAAAATGGTTGCTGCCAACTAGCTTATTATCCAAGATTCATCGTATATTAATGTTTGATGTGCTCATGATGATGACCTAGATGTGAAAAAGAAACCATATGAGAGTATGTTCATATATATATATATATGCATTAATTAGGTCTTTAATTAATCCATTTACTTCCACTATTTTATTGCGAATCAATAGCCCTCACTATTTAATTCAAGAAAACCTTATGGTTTTCTTAGTGGGCCAATATCCAATCCTTGATATGAAATTTGACCTTGACTGTGGTCAACAAATCAAACTCCATACCCTTGAAAGGTAGGTATCTCTATACCAATTGTGTCTCTACCAACTATTCGATCATTAGGTTATGAACTCTTGATACATGCATATCACATATGCATTTCCTAATCTTGCCTCTAGAACCATTAGCCTTGACTATGGTCAACAAGCTAATAGGCTAGCTAAGATGATCAATTTAATTAGATTCGAACGTATTCGATATAATGTGAGCTTGACTGTGGTCAACAACCCACACTATAAAGAACTCTGGTTCTCCTCAAATTAATGGAAGGCTTATATATCTTAGTATTAGTTTAAGGGATTTTAGTTAATTAAGTCTCATCATACATGGTTGGAATACATTGGTATGCTTCCTACATCTATCTCATAAATATAAGCATACAAATATGGTATAGTTATGAACTTTACTACATTGATTTCCCCGAGCCAAAAAGGAAATCAAAAGGTTAAACCTAGGTAATATGCATGATTCAAACAAGTAAAAATAATTACATTATCTTCAAACTTGTTGGATCTCCATCCGGCCCTTTTTACTCGTTGATAGTGGTCTTCATTTCTATCTCAAATTCTAATCTAAGTAATCTAATTACATATTATAATTTGAAAAATAAATTCAAACCAAAAACAAGTGGTCGGGAAATGAAAGTCCTCATTGGGCCGAAACATACATTATGCTCAATCATATTGGGCCTTATCCATAACTATCCATCATGCCAATCATACACTCTTATATGCATTTCTAATGCATAAAGTAAAACATATAATGGATTAGTAACTTTGTTTCAACTCTTTAAACTTACTTTTGAGCTATTTTAATAATGTGATCAAATTAGGAAACTTTTTCCATTTTAAAAATTGTTATTTTAGAAAACCTTTTTGCATGCATATGTTATTGTTTCAATTATCAATTATTAATTAATTATTAATTGATTATTTAATTAATTAATCACATTAAATAATTAAAGAATCAATTTTGGGCTTAAAATAAAGGTTAGAATATGGAGCTAAAAAAGGGTCCTCTCAAGTCCTTAGGTCATCCAATAGTAGTGTAACTTTGCAAGTGAAGAAGCCATGGTAATAGGAATTTTCTAATGTTTTAAGTGCAAGAATAACAAGGAAAGATAAATAACTGAAAGAAAAATAACCAAAAAAAGGAAGAGGAAGAAAAAGAAAATACCTGGCAGAAGCTTCCTTAGAAAAGGGAGAAGTTAAAGGCATAAAGACAAAGAAAATTTGGCACTATTTATTAAAAAGGGGTGATAGGCAGCCATCCCTCGAGAAGTGAGCCATAACCAACCCATTTGTCATCTTTGGATGATAAAAATGCAATTTTCTGCATATCCTATGCATTGCACTTACATTTTATAGTATTTTCCTTTGCTTTTATTTTTTGTAGGGAGCCCAAAAGTTTCATAGCCAAGACAAATGATTTTGAAAGATTTTGCTCGCAAAAAGTCCAAAAATTCAAGAGGTATGATTAATTTAGGGAGTATTCTAGGTTTTCAACAAGTATATGTTACTGAAATGAATAATAAGTGTATGTAAATATGTAAGTAAAATAAAATAATGTAATAAATATGTAGCAAGGAAAAAATAATGTGTTTTTATGTAAATAATATAAATAGGAATTAAAAATGAAGAGATAAAATTAAAAAAAAAAAAGAAAAAGAGTCAAAAAGTAGTGACAGACAAGATGTACTATATGACCATCCATCGTTAACGATGGATGGGCTACCCGTCTGTCACTCGAAAATTTGAAAATAAAAGTATCTTCTTCTTCTTCTTCTTCCTCATTCTCCCAAAATTTCCATTTTTGAAACCCTAAAATTCATCTCGATTTTTTTGAGTTTCTCCCTTACATTTGGTCTATTTTTTGAGCCATTCAAGCCTAAATTCTCCTGGAAGCAATGCTCACTTCATGGAGTAGTCCATTTCCATTTTCATTTTCTTTTTCTTTCATCATTATTCACATCAGAAGTAAGTATTATTTAAGTTCTTTTCTACATTTTACTAATTTATTTTGTTAGTTTAATTATGCTTTGGAACTTTTTTTGTATTTTTAGACCTTTAGTAGTAGATAATTTATGTAAGCATGCTACCTTATAGTTTAGAATTTAATGTTGCATTTAGGAGTGCAACTTAAATTTGTAAATATTTACTTGCATGACACTATAAATAGGAACATCCTTTGTATATAAGCATGTGAATTGTAAATATTTTAGCAACTGATATAGGTATCACTTATTTATATTTGTTTTTTTAGCATGTTGTACTTAGGACTGTAATTACACCATAATAATTTTATACAAGGTTAGTTTACTATGCTAGATGGATTAGGTTATGTCGCTTAGAGGAAAATGATGGCCTATGATTTGGTTTAAAATGATTTTTTATGCAGGGGGCAGGAGCATTCCTAGCTTGAATGCTACCTAATTTTTATAAAAATTTTTGTAAATTCTAAAATACTTATTGTACTTAGTTTGTCGTGCATGCTTGTTAGATCACCAAATGATGAGCTTAGGATGTTGAACATTAAATTATGGCACTTAATATGTATTTCCATATAGTTTGGTTATCTCAATTTGAGCCGGCATGCTATTGGAATTCTGACTAATTCTAATGCACTGATTTACTTACGACCTAAGGTAGTCAGAAAAATTTGACATATAATCTTTTTTGCAAGATGCCTCGAAGGACCACATATGTTAATCTAGCTTAGCCTACACCTGTATATGACCCCTGAGTAGGCTGTTAGAAATCAAGTCTTGCTACGAGTTCAGTTTCGAGCCAGTCACTTTATGTTTAGGCAATTTCTACATTTTATCGGCTAATGAAGGAGATTGATGGACTTTTAACTAGAGCGGAGTGTACCGAGTTCTTTGCCATTACATTTTAGGCCTGTGTAGATGTTGCTAGGGAGGTCATAGCTACTCTAAAGTATAGAGGCTTCTAGAGATCAAATATCAAAAAGGGTGTGGTATAGTTCTTGGCACTGGGCATTTAATATAGCATTACACGCTGGTGATTTATTGAGGCCATGGGTCTTTTAGTTTGACTTGATATTGTCACCCTAGAGAGGGTAGTGGACAAAACCAGATGGATGGAAATAGTACTTTAAGGGCCATATATTAGTTAGACACAAGGAAGAGCATGATGTTAGCCACTCAGGCATATGTGTACAATCAAAAGGTGTTATCTACATTCCACTTAGGTTGCATAGGGAGTTTTGAGTCAATTAATTTAGGTAATATCAATAGTTTGTGGGGGATATGAGAGTGCAGGCGAATGGAAATTACCCATGAGATCATAATCTCACTAGTCAGAGTGGCCATCTTGTCTACCATGCAGATTTGCATAAGGGGTATTGTGGCCCGATCATTATTGTCATTGGGGGTAGACTAGAATAGGTTTGGGAACCCTGTTCTGAAGGATATTTATGTTAATTTATAGGCTACTCTTATTATGAAAATGATAGATTGTTGACCATTTTAGAGACCAGATAGAAGTGTGGTTTAGACCTTATAATACCAAACCCACTTACGGAGGGGAATGTTCAGGACCAGCCACCACAAAAGCCACCAATAGTCCTATAGGTACCTCTAATATAGCTGGGACATTAGGATGATCAAAGGGACTCCTCCACCATATGGACATCCAGGTGGATCTACATTGACTGTGCCACCACCAACACTATGCCTAGAGGTATCCTTATCTGTTGTACCACCAGTGCTTCCATCATTAGCACCCCTTTGTCTGATAACATAAATAGGAGATTCACTATCATAAAAAAGGTTATAAGGTAATGTGATCAGACTCTACAATCAATGTTAGCAATGATGCAGTCTCTACAGTCATTACCAATGATAGTGTAGTCTCTACATATAGAGGTGCAGGGTATCAAAGCTAATTTGGTAACTGCAGGTCAGAAATTTGATACATCCTTACAAGTAGTTGATGAGTCACTCACCTAGATTAAGGAGCAAGGAGATCATAATAAGAGTGAGGTCCCTAAAGAAAGATAAGCTATAGCTAAGATAGATAAGTAATTGAGGAGGTACATAAGATACTTAACGGATGACCTTGCTAAGAAGCCTGCAAAATGGGCCCTTTTACAGACTTGGATTTAATTACCCAAATCAACTTCAAATCCAACCAAATTAAATATGTGGGCTCTATAACACTTATGAAACATATTTAATTTATTTTTTGAAAAAATTATGCCTCTAAGGCCTTCTATCTAGGTTCTACTTAAAAGCCTTCCTTCAAAGGGCTTTTATGCATAAACTAATTTTTCTAGGCCAATAGTTATTTCTCCAACTGACCTATTAATATTATTTTAGCCCTATACAATTTATAGTCTAATAATATTTAATTCTAAAATACAATATTTCAATTAGTTCTTTTATTGTAGAACATTTCCAAAAACTTTGCGAACATTTCTTCATATGTATAATTAATTAAATTCTTTAATTAAATATTTTCATATTTAGTTTTCCTCTCCTATAATAATATCAAATATTATTATCCTTATCATTTTACTATTTTTTCCTTACTTTATAGGTGTGTGACCAATTGGGTTCCTGCCTACATTGGCAATATAATATGTAACTAAGAGTTTTAGACAAACTATGACTTTTAACCTAGAGTCTTAGTTGAGCTATGACTCATGTGATTTAAACTCTTTTAAACTATTTTATCAATTTCAAATTGATATTTACGATACATTATTATACAAGTCATGAGAGGCCTCTAGCTAAGCATTATGACCACCCAAATGTCAAGAAAGTCAAGTGATTTTGACTATACCCTTCTATTTAACAGTTACCATGCAATTACTCCTTTCTCCACACTTATCTCATTTAGAATCTAAGTGTGGATTTATATCAACTCATATGAGCATCCCTACCCACCTTGGCATCCTACTCTTGCCAGAGATTCTCTGAACATGGCAATCATATAATCATATGAGATAACTTCCCTTAATAAATCTAGGATGGTGAATCCTTTATTGATTACTCAACTACCTTCAAGTAGGAAATGATATATCCAACCTTTAAATTATGTTCATCCCCGATTGGAGGTCAATAGTTATGGAATCAAAGTATACCACTCACTACTTAAGATAACTTTGGTGATCTCAAGTCTGAGGATATTTGCATCACTACGATGAAGAGATTCCTCACTAACACATATTTAATATCCATGTAAAGATTCTCTAAGAAGGTATCTAATGAACTTATTCTTCTAACAATCAGCCACATGTTAGCTTTGATCATCTCTTATGATCACAGTTATAAGAACCACTGCTTAAACCTTTGAAGAAGCATAACATGTGTTAGTTTGTTGTAGTGTATTTCTTTATACCCTAGTCTCTAAGACTTAAATAGGGTGAGAAGGGTGTCAAACTCTAGGAATCAAGTTATGTTTAAGTGTTATTTTGTATTAACTAGTTAGATACTAGGATGTCTAGGCAATGATAAATAAAATAGGATTGGCTATATTAAATTATTATTTATTAATCTAATAAATTACTCTAAACTATAACTTCAAGCAATCAAAATAAGCATTAGAATTACAAGACATCAATTGATCTTATAAAAATTCAAACAAACATATGAGCATGTAATGAATGGGGAATAAGACATACTATTCTTAGATGCAACTCTCATTGTCAAATAAGGGCATCCCCATCTAAAGTCTATAAGCACTTTCATGTCATTATGGAGATAGATGAGAACTATTAAATTCTATGCCTATTCTTGAGCCCCTTAAAGTGATACCCTTCTCTCCTAAGTGATTTATAACTTTATGTAACTTTAATTACCTTTCCACCAAAATGTCCTAACTCTCATTGTGAACAAATTTATTAACATATTACATATGGTGATTGAGCATGCATAATAAATTAAGAACCAAATTAAGCTTAAATCATCTATACTCAAATAAAATATTTATATTAATGAAGATTAATTCATACTTGCAATTCTAACAAAATAAAGTTCACCTAAATACATATTAGGAAAACAAAAATACACAAGGAAAAAAACTAATGTCAAGTAAATTCTAAAGAGAAAAGAGAAGAATGTTAGGAGACTCCTCAATGCTTCTTCAGAAAAATACTTGAGTAATTATTGACCAATTTTTATCCCTTATTTTCCTTAAAGTATTCTTCCTCCTCATAATCTTTCTAATTGATTTTAAAGTTAAAAGGTAGTTTTTCTATATGTAAAATAAGGTTATCTTCATTTATTTATAGGCCTAAAGGTGTCCCAATTGGTGTCTTTTTATAAAGTGGTTGAAATTTTAAAGAGAAAAATTGTGATTGTTGGCCTTTATCATAAGTCTACACATGTTGTGCTAAGCTAGACTATTTGGCATGCCAAGGCTCTATAATGAGTCATCACACTTGAAATGATTCAACTACTTCACGAGTCAGTTCTACATTCCATGAGTCATCACACCTTGTTATAAGTCAACATAGGCTATTGAACTTCTTAAAGACCTTTTTCTTCAATTCTTTAACAAAATATCATCATTTATGCTTCACTTAACCCAATTAGGCTTATTTAATCTATAAAACTAAGAATACATAAAAAAGTAACCTAAAACATTACAAAATACATAGATTAACTAAAGAAATATTACAATAGCAAACTAAATATCTATGCTAAATTGTAAGGGATCAAATTCTGCCATGCTTAAACCTTGCTTATCCTCAAGCAAGAATATAAGAATCTAAGTGAGAGAACTAATAAAAATCATTTGCCTTCAAAGTAAGAAAAGAGTATTCCTAAGAATCATCTTTAACATGAGAAAATGCTTTAAATAAGATAGCCAAATAACAAGTTCCTAATGGTCAGCAATGATAGAGTAGTCAAGTTGCATAGCATAGGTAATAAATTTAACCTACTATCTTAAATTATTAAAATCAAAATAAATAACATAAATTAAATAATCTAACCAAACTATTCAACTAGGATGGATAATCTTCAAACTTAGAGATTCAAGAACAACCATAGCCATTGGGACAAGGAAAGCTGACACATCAACGCACAATTCTCATGGCATTTTAGACAGTTATAAATTTTTTAATAACTTAATAATTTTTGTGGTTTTATGGGTGCATTTTATGCTTCATCCCATTTTTTTCTCTATTCTAATTTTTTCTCTTTTTTAATCATGTTTAGTGGGTGCATTTTATGCTTTATCCCATAAGATGAATTAGTTTTTTTTTCTAATCCATAATTGAAGAGTGTGCAATGAGTATTATTGCTATAGTTTCCCTAAGACTATAAAGGCTCTTAAACACTAAACTTGAATTATGCCATCCTAATTTTCAAGCATAACTGGGAAATTGACTAAACATTATAAGAATTTAAAAAAAAACAACAAAATATAGTAAGAAAAACTTAAAAACTATACTACATAAAACTTAACCAATTGAACATAAAAATAAGTTATTGACATGAAATTAAATTACACTCACTCATGCCAAGATAAACTAAAAAAAATTACTTGAAAAATAAAGATAGAGAAGGCAAATGAATACACATGCATTAACTTAGCATAGCACCATACATAAAATAAACATACCACTAAACACATCCAACAAAAACAAAAGCATAAAACGTAAACAATCATAAATAAATATCCCTCCCTTACACTTAAGCTTCACATTATCCTCAATGTGAACCCAAAATAATAAAAATGAGAAGAAAAAGAAATGCTTCCCTTAGTCTTTCGAATGAGAAGGTGAAAGAGAGCGAACAATATAGCTCGCTTGAGCTATAAAAGTGTCCACTTTGTATTCCATCCTCCTTTGAGTTATTGCAAAGTTTCTTTGAATAGCCTTTATGGAATTTAATTATATATGCATTTCTTGTTGATCGACCAAAACTTGCTCCCGCATCCTTAAAAAACCACTAGAGGCACCATGAGTTTATCCATAAGAAGAACCATAAGTAGACCTACTAGCACCCTTATAGTATTAGGCTAGAAAGATGGCTAATATATCATGAGTTTCTTCTTCTTAACGAACACCAAAATCATATCTATATTCCTCTTAACTCTTATTTTCTTCTGCAACTCTTTCTTAAGGTGCTGGTGGCTCCAATCCTCTCCAAAAACAATGATAACATATAGGAATGAACCATATAGATGCATCTACCATTTCACTTTAAATCAAATATTTTTTTTTTGTAAAATATGTACACTCAAGCACATGGGTGAAATCAGTCAAATTATAATCCAATGCCTTAGCAATATTGGTCACCATATTACTATAAGTAATAGGACTATCTTTCCTAACAGTGCATATAAGCAATTGATTAAAAATCCAATAAGTCCAAAAAACTTGCTTGTTATTATGAATGCACCACATAAGGAATAACTCTTGAAAGTGACCCTATTGAATTCAGATTTGTTAAAAATCGCATAAGTAAGAACTTTATACAAAAGCTAAAATTTCAAATCCTTAATAACCATAGCTTTACTCTTTTTAGGATAGAATGAATTTCTTAAGTCAGTCAAGAAAGTCCAAAATTCATACACATCAAAATCTTTAGGAGGATCACACAAACCATCCCTCTTAAATCCAAACACCTTATGCATAAATGAATAAGTAAGCTTATGCTTATCTCCTAGTAAATAAAATTCAAGAATCCTAGGGCCATTTTTATTCACCTCTAAAGTAGTGAAAAATTCTAGCACCAAATGAATGTAAGTAGGTTCTTTTATAGAAAGAAATCTAGTAAGACCACATGAAAGTAAAAGACTATTAATAGTATCAACCATACCCAAAACACTCAAGAGGCTATTACAGAGATACTTATAAGCCACTATTCCTCTTAGTTTAAAAGAAAAAACCTAGAACCTTTCTCATGAGAATTAATGGCAAATAAGGCCTTATACATTAAAGTATAATCTTCATTATGAGAAGATTCCTCTTAAAGCCATGAAGATATAAAACCTTTTATTTTTTGCATCTTGAGTGGTGAAATAAAAAAGGACACAAAAGAAAAATGAAGAAACACCCTTGATAATGAACACATGAAAGAGAAAATTAAAGAAACTAACAACTTAAAAATAGAAGGCTTAAGAGAAATAAGTGAGAAAAAACTAAGACAAAGTAGGGAAGATGAAAGAAAAACAGTAATATTTATAGAGAAAATACTCTATTAGGAAATAGAAAAGGCCGCTATATGAAAGAAAATAGAGATAATACTTACAAGGAAGGAACGATTTTGAAAAAAGGATTAGAAAAAGGTAAAAAGGTATGATTCTTGACTTGAAAAGAAACACCCCTTTAGGGTTTCTCACACCTTTTCAAAATACTTGGAAAAATAATTGAAAATATTGACAAGAAATAAAGATTAAAATTAAAATTAAAATAGAGCATTTAAGAGACTCAAAGTAGAGAAAAAAGTTAGCTAGGTTTAATGTTGTCACAAGTCAACACATATGGGATAACTTGGCAAGTCTACTCTTTGGAAAGTGTCATCACATGTGTTACGACTCGGCACAGAAATGACTCTTCATAAATCAACATGATAATTGATTAAAGAAGGAGATTGTCTATATTATAAAGATATAATTTATGTTCCTAATGATAAAGTGTGAGGACCCAACATTGACCCTAGTGGGAATTATGTCTAATTAATTAGTATTGAGGGCTATATTAATGTTTATGTATAGTTATGGTCATTTTGGGTTAAAGTTTTATGGAGGGCAATATGGTAATTTCTTTAGATGTGTGTGTAAGGGGGTTAATTCAAATAATAAGATGGATATTAGGGGTAGCATTGTGATTTGAAAGTTAAATAGGTCAATCTTATGAGAGAGTAAATATGCAAGGAGTTAAATGGTAATTTTATTCTTCTAAAGACTTCCTCACATGATTGGATGATGGAATTGATATATATATTGCTTTTTCTTTTTCTTTGCCAAAAGACTCCATCTTTTTTCTCTCTTTGTGAATATAGTAATTGGGTTTTGGTAAGGGAATCTCTTTTCTTCTATCTCTCTTTTGGTTAATGGAAAATTTTATGAAAGCAAAGTGGGAATTTACTTTTGAATGTTTTTTGTAGGAGTGAAGAAGTCTCAATGTAAAGGTAAAGGAATATTGTTTTGGATTGTACATTGTATGTAGTTGCCTCTATAGTAGAAAATATGAATAGAATTAACCTAAGGAGACTAGGGTTCCTCATGAACAATGGGATTTAATTACCTTTAAACCAGTGAAATCTTCTTTTTTAGAGTTGATCTAGTATAGTTATGTTAAAATATACGATGAAGATAAAAAGGTTTAATGGAGTAATGAGCATTGTTGTAAGTTACTCATTGATATCTTGAGTTTAAGAATTTGATCTTAAAAATTGAGATTTTGATAGTGTGCTTGCTGAGGCTGAACATTTGGTCGAGTGGGACACTTACTCTTTCAAGTGGATCACCACTCAACTGAGTGGTCTTAGCTTTTTGTTGTCTTCTTATCACTCACCCGAGTGAATCTTACTCCTTTTACATTGCTCAACCTAGTATGCCTCTCATTTTTCCAAGTGGATACCACTCAGCCAAGTGAAATTAATAAATCAGCCGAATTTTACAAGCCTTAGTTCAATTATGGATTAGATAAGCATGTCTAGCGGGATATTATTGCAGCTGCTATTATTGATCCCATTTGGATCTATTGTTCATTCTTTAATGGAATCGTTGCTCGGCCCTATTTGGGTCTATTATTCAGTATATTTGGATATCTATTATTGATACCTTCGAGTATCTATTATTGATTCTAATTGGTATCTATTGTTCCAGTTATCGACCTTTTAAACTATTATAAAGGCAAGCTATTAAAGGATTAAAGAAAAGGGGCCAAAGAAGGAAACATACTGATTGTTTCATTTATTGAATATATTCAATCTGAATGGGCTTATTACATTGTCACATCTTAAATTTCTCTTGGTTATGAAATTGTCTTCAACATTTTGTAATTATTTCAAGAATGTTTTATTAATGTAGTACTTGTGTGAAAATTTTATCGATGACTACTATGAGTAGTCATCCATATTAATAATGCTTTCCCCATTAAGCTTTATGGCTTAGCACGAGTTGTTTTCTATCCATGTAGGTTAGCAATTGGAGGTTATGCAGGGACTTGATTTTAAATTAGAAGGCCAACACGAGTTGATCAAGATTTTGGATGTAGGATATTTTGAACAATGCTTTCATCTAGTCCTATATTTTATTTTTATAAATTATAATCCTATGTAACTATATTAATGGACTGTAAATTGAATTAAGTTCCCTTTTTGCATGTGTTTGCTTATGTGTCTATGGATAATTGGGTTAGGATTTCCATGAGTATGGCTTCCTTGCATGAGGAGCCTTGGATCGCTATGCATGTTATGTATGTACCCTATAGTTGATTAATAGGCCTTGTGTGCATCCTTTAGGTTGTCATAATTTGTGGTATCAGAACCCCATTTTAGTCTTTTCTGGGCAATAAAAGTCTAGGAATCTTTGGTGTGGTAAGTATCGTGTTGGCCTAATGCAGTAGTCTCTATTTTTCATATAGATTAAAGATGGAGGAATCTAGAGATGCTATCAAACAATTGGTTAAAAGTAATATATTGGTTAAAATAGATCCCTCAAATATTAGATTTTCATCATTTAATCAGAATAAGATTCTTGCTACCATCCCTAGAAAGGAACAGTTAAAGATATCTCAGGACATGGCTTAGATTCTACAAAGGATGATAGTACCTAAGGTTCCAATCTCTAAAGTCAGGAAGTATGGTATGGAGGAATTTTTAGGTACCACATTGGAACAATCTAAGGAAGCTAAATTTTGGCTGGAAAAGTTGTAGAGAATTTTTGATGATATCCATTGTCCTGATAATCATAAGGTGTAATGTGTTGTGTCTTTACATCAAGGGCCAGCTTATGATTGGTGGAAGCTAGTACTCAGATAGCCTCAATTGTTAGATCCTCTTACTTGGGGGTTTTTTGAAGCTAAATTTAAGAAGAAATATGTTACTGAGGCTTATAAAAGAGAAAAGCTAAGTCAGTTTCTAACTTTGAAATAGAGGGCATATATGTGGCAGAGTTTGAGAAGGAATTCAGTCGGTTGTGAAAGTATGTCCCCAAGGAGATATTGAATGATACCTTTAATTGTAGGTAATTTGAAGATGGACTAAATGATCATATTATTGAAAAATTAATAGGACCTATATCTCTTCAAAGTGTGGGCTTTGATTAACTAGTTATAGCAGCCATAAAGGTTAAGAAGCATGAGTCAGCTAAAAGAGAGAGAGCAAAAAAGGAGCAGGGCTAGAGGTGGATCGTCCATCGAGAAGAGGTTTAAAAGAGCACAAAATGACCAATAAGCTGAGTTTATAAATGACCCTTTTAGCAAATGGAAGAGGCAAGAATCTTCTGCTAAGTCTAAATTGAGTAAAGATTCGTCATCAAAGCAAAAAGGGAGTTAGTTGCCCGAGTGTCCTCATTGTTTAAAGCAATATTAAGGCACATGCCAAAAATTAGTAGGTGCATATTTTAGTTGTGGTGCTACTGACCACTATGTAGCAAGGTAGCATGGGAACTTCAAATGTACTTTCTACTGGTAATGCTAGAAGAAGTGGCAAAGGGCAAGGTAGATTTGGTCAGTATAGGTCTTAATTTTATACTACATTTGAATCAGTTGATTAGCCTATAGCTCTAATTGTATTGTGTAGGGCATATGCCATGAAAGCATGAGAGGATCAAGATGCTCTTAAAGTCATAGCTCGTATTTTCTCACTCTTTGACTCTGATATCTATGCACTTATTTATCCGGGTTCCACCAATTTATTTGTTTTCATTGGGGATATGGGTGGGAGTGTGTCTAACGTGCATCAATTGGATTATGATATTTGTGTGACCAGTCCTTTGGGGCACAGTGTATTTTTGAATAAAGTATTCAAGGATTTTCCCATCTTGATTCAAGGAAAGGAATTTATAGTCGATCGTATTGAGTTGCCATTTTGAGAATTTGATGTTATTCTTGGAATGGATTGGCTATATCATGCATTGGTTAATTGCAGGGCTAAAACTATGACTCTTAATAATGCTAATGGTAAAGAAATAGTAGTTAAGGGCATTTGAACTTGACCTTTAGCTAATGTGATATATGCTATGCAAGCTAGATGATTTCTCAGAAAATGTTATGAAGCATTCTTGGCCCTAGTTCTTGACTCAAAGAGGGATACATTTAAGCTTCAAGATTACCTATAACGAATGAATTTTTTTTATGTGTTTCCTGAAGACTTACCTAGCCTTCCACCAAAAAGGGATGTAGAATTGCCTATTAAGGTTTTGCCTACACAACACCTATTTCAAGGGCACCTTATAGGATGGCTCCAACGTAATTGAAAGAGTTAAAGGTGAAATTACAAGAAGTACTTGACAAGGGCTTTATCAGGCTTAACGTATCACCATAGGGTGCACTGGTTTTATTTGTCAAGAAAATGGATGGTTCTATGAGGATGTGCATTGATTATTGGTAGTCAAATAAAGTGACAGTGAAAAATAAGTATTTATTACTTAAAATAAAGGATTTATTCAATTAGTTGAAAGGGGCATGAGTATTTTCAAGGATTTATTTAAAATCGGGGTATTACCAACTCTGAGTTAAGGATGTGGATGAGTTTATAGTGATACCATGTGATATAGTCTATTATTTAGTGTGTATTTTTTTCATTTAAGTAGCTAAGTGTGAATATTATATATATTTTATGTGTTTTTGTTTAACTATTGTGTTTAATTGTATTGTAGGATAAGGTGGGTGTAAAAGTGGAGAAAGGGGACAAATATTCACGAGTCATGAAGGTATTCACGACTAGGACAGCTTTACGTGACTCATGAAAAGCCTCATGAATGGAGAACGAGTGAAGAAGGAAGCTATCTTCATGACTCAGACAGACATTCACGAATCGTGAAAGGATTCACGACTCGGTAGGTAGAGGGATCACGACTCGAACCTGAATTCACGAGAGAAGACACATGTTCATGAGTGATACAGTGTGTGAAGATGCACGACTCACGAAGTCATTCACGAGTCAGTCATGGCAACTATTCTCAAGCGACATCATTCTTCAGCATACGTTTTCCCAACCAACTATCATGACCTTTCATGGCAACTTTTCACATTGACAAGCATTATGAAGAGACATGTTTATAGAGTTATTCCCTCTATAAATATAGATGGCATTAACTAAAGAAAGGGGGATCGATTAGTGTTTAGTTTTTAGAAATACAATTATTATTTTGGATAAATATTTTTACTTAATTTTTACTAGAAGATGGAAAAGGGACATAGCCAAAGGAACAAGAGATTAGTTTCTTTCTCTTGTTTATCTTAAATTTAAATATGTATTTGGCTAGTTTCCTTTGTACATTATAAATATGTACTAGTATTTCTTTAAGACATGTTTATTATTCTTATTATGAATTAAGTATGATTTACATCTGTTTGTGTGTTTTGATTTGCTATGTATGATTGGCCACCATATTTGGCATGTTAGTCAATTTGTTTGCAACGAGTGTTGGAATTCATTGATGGAAAAACAAATGAATGTACTTGAAGCATTGAATTCACTTAGAGATAAGGAATTCACTTTGAGGGGTTAAAGAATTGGCATAGAGCTTTATAATTTTTGTTTATCTCTATAATGACATGAAAGTGCTTATAGACTCTAAATGAAAACATCTTTACTAACAACGAGAGTTGCTTTAAAGAATCTTGGCTAAATTCTCCAGTCACTTCATCCATACAATTACTTGATTTTGTTCTTAAATGAATTGCTTCTCTTATTTATAATATATATTCATACCATTATTTAAGTTATCTTTAATCCAATTTGATTTAATATATACAAAGTAGTTTAGATATTTAAATACATAATTTCCATTTTATTCGTTACCTATCCATCTACTCTTTGTGGTTTCAATACAAAATTTACCCTGTTCCCTTTGGAACGATACCCTACTCATCCTATACGCAGGCTAGTGAGACTAATGATTCAAATAAATCCCCATTAGATTTTGGCGTCGTTGCCGGAGAACGGTTTAAATGAATTTTTATTGATTAAAACAAAGTAGTAGTTACTTTAGGATTGTATGATATTATTTAGGTTTAAGTTTTCTTAATTTAGATTTTATTTGTTTTATGGTTAATTTTTTATTTTGTTTTATGTATTTTATAGTTGTTGTTTTATTGTCTAATATCTATTTTGTTTCCTTTAGTTTTTTATCGAGTAAAGCAATTTTTACAGAAAAGTTGCAGCACTGGGATTTATTCACGAGTAAGGTTTGAGTCGTGAAGATGTTCACGAGTGCTTGAGAAGCAAAAGCTTCATGAATCGTGAAGTTTTTACCAAGTCGTGCATTACAGGATTGACTCGTGAGGGGATTCACAAGTAACACAGAATGGAAAGGTTCACGAGTCGTGAAAGTTTGTTCTTTCCATCTAAATCAACAAGCCCAAATTTTAAATAAATTTATAATATTTTATTTAAAAACTCTTATTTAATTTTTTGTTGACTAGATGAAAAGTAAAGGGTGAGAAAAGAGAAAATTTTAGAAGGTTATAAAGTATTATATTTTATGACTTAATTTTTATTATTTTCCTTAATTTTAATTGCTTAAATGTTATTCCTAAGTAGGGATTTTTATTGTCCGGTTAAGAATTTTATTTGTAACATTCCTTATGGCTTTCACTCATGAATGCCGTATCATTATACATTAATTAATTGTTTAAAACTATTTTGCTTAATTTGGTTCCTAGGTATAAATATATAAATGCAAATATCTAAATATACAGCACAGGTCAACTTAAAGACACTTAGGCTATGTTTGGTAGATATAATTGTAATGTAATGTAATTAACCATGTAATGAAACTTGTGTTTATTAATAAAATTATCTAATAATGTAATATAATGACAATTACTGATGTATTCTCCAATACATTTACTAATGTATTTCCCATTACCTTCATTTAATAAAGTATTTCTGATTACAGTTCCTCTCTCTCTTCCCTTCTGTCGACTGCCCCTTCACCTTTCCCCTTCACCTCCGCTGCCCCTCTGTCGGCGCCATCCTCCTCTTGTCGATGCCATCCTTCGGTGGTCGCCACCGCCTGCCTTCTCTCGCGCCAAAAATCCATGATTTACCAGTGAAAATAGTTCGCCAAGGTAGTCAGAGATTCTCTGAAATGGGAAATCGCTGATCTTGATTTCCTATTTTTCCTTTCTCTAGTTCGCTGGTCTCTTAATCTCGCTTGTTGCTTTCTTCAAGCTAGGTTCTTATACTGCAATCACTGGTTCAAGAGCCATACATAACATTATTGTTAATCAATCTTATTTTGTGGTTTTGGATTACGAATCATACTTATTGGTTCCAAATTGGCATGTATTTGCAGGAGGAATATTTTCTTCTTGATAATGCATATTACTATGAGATGAAGGATGCTGGGTTCTTTGATGGAGACTGATTGATTCATCATCAAAGCATGGCATATAACAAATAAATACCCATGTGAGTCTATGGATTTTTTTTTCTTTTCCATCTATTTTCTAATTTTTGACTGTTTATGGGAAGTGCAATTGTAATTAATCTAAAATATCTATATAACAATGTTTTGAAATCTTAATACAAAAACATACTATGCAAATAATTCTTTAGTTGACAATTACATATTCAGGAGTGGAATGATTAACTTTTTTATCCAATTTGAGCTTAATTTGAGCATATTATCTAATTTAAAATCATAATCTTTCTTTTGGTTGGAAAACATAAGCGATAAGTTTGAATCTTCAGTGACAAAGATAACTCATTTATCATAGGAGTTGATTTAGCAGTAAGGAATTTAGGGGTAGTGACTAAGTAGCTGTTTACCAGCATTTGAATAGAATATTCAGGATACAAAAGTGCTTCTTTGTCTCTTAGCTTTGATTAATCACATCATTCTTACATATTGATTAATGAGAATCAATTTAGAAGAGAAAAAATATGTTGTTTTCATGTTGTTCTGTTTTGCTTTTGTTTTTGATAACGCTTGCTGTTGGTTCTAATTGGTATTTTTGTTGCAAATTTTTGGTTATTCTAGTCTGCAAATTCTATTTTGGACTTCAGGTTTAGAGCTGTGTGCTTCATAAGGATCTAGTCTGTTTTAGTTATATGATTTCTTTAGTTGGCTGTGATTTTTCTCATTTTGTGCAAGTCCCCCTACTATTACGCACCCAGTTTTGCTTAGTTGATGTACTAGGTTGGACTACAACAATTTCTTGTAATATTCGTTCATAATGATAATTTTGGCTTATAAAAAAATATCTAGTCTTGTAAAACCCATATATAAAAGCCTACCCACCCCTTTTTCTATATTTAGGAGCATCATTAAACAAATTACCTTAATCAATGGATAAGACACTCCCTTTTGTATAGGTGTCAATGGATAAAGCCTACCCACCACTGTTCTATATTGAGGAGCATCATCATTATATGAATTTGCTTGCTCATTGCAATAGAGATTAATCAGAACCAATTCTTATTTTATTCATTGATATGGGATTCTTTAGTTGTAAGGATGCCTTCTGTTTTTGGAATGTTGTGAATCTTTTTTTTGCTTTAATATAGTTAATATAGTTAATATGTCTGAATTTGGTTGGTTGGATGGATTAGTATTTGTACTCTTCATGAACACTCTCTTGGGGTTCACTTTGTGTTTATTTTCATTCCCGATTTTTGAATTCAGCTGAAGTCAAATTTCCATTTTTATGTACAGATTAAAGAAAAATGGCTCATCTAAGTTTAACCACGAGGAAGTTGATAAAGATGAGAAAGAAATTAGTAGTATTGTCACCATAGTTAGACTTTCTAAATGTAATAAGTTGGTTTTTTCAATTATATTGTGGGGTAACAATGTATATTAGCTCTTATTATTTGAGAAAATGTTGTACCAATGATTTTTTCTTGAGAAGAAAAATGTTGAATGAAATTGTATATGGGAGTGATGATGTTTGTAAATTAGAATTAAGAATGAATAAATTTGAATTAAACTCACCTAAGAATGTTTTTTTAATTATATTTTTATAATATAATAAATATATAAGTATATAAAATAATTAAAAAAATAAAATAAAATAGTTATATAAAAAAAATTAATTGATGATTATAAATAGTTACATTTCAAAATATATATATAATGCAACCAAACAAAGGAATGTATTTGTTATTACATTACATTACTAATGTTACCAAACATAGTAATGTAATCATAATTACATTGCATTACATTACATTTTTTAATCCATTACATTGTTCATTACATTACATTGCATTATGTCTTACCAAACATAGCCTTCGTTAAATTGGTTTCATGGATTTATTATTTAATCAAATTAGTAATAAATAAGTTGCTATAAATACATAATTAAACTTTATTTTACAAGTATGGCATTTTATAACAAAATTTATATAGATACAACCTATATGTATACAATATAACATGGCTTCTTTCAACACGCATGCACATATGCAAGCACATACGTGCATGCACACACAAAAGAATTAAAAGTCCTCTTAAGAAATACTCAATTAATCATTAATTCCCATCTATACTAAGTATGAGAAATTAAATTAAATTTTTTTAAGCATAGCAATGAGCAAAATATAGCAACTAAATAAATAAGCAAAATATCACAAAAATTCAATCGATAGTCAATTGCAATATAGCAATTAATCACAATGCTACAAAAAATTAAGAAACTTGCAATGAAAAGGAAAGGAGAAAACCTTAAGATGAAGAAGAAAAAAGTAAGATTGTCCTTTGGAGAGCTTGACAGCTAGAAGCAAGATGCCAACGTCAACTCTAATTCCATAAGAAAGAAGAAAGCTCTGGCAAAGATTACCAATAGCATAGGGCACACAAGAATCAGTTACCCTACGTTGCTGGCAATTGAGCTCCTCTATAGCCTCTTATAATAGCTCTTCAGCCTAGCGGAGGCAATGCTTAGCGTTAAGGCTATCCTGATGGAGGAGGGAGGGAGGATAGAAGGAAAGATGAGAAGGAAACGACAGAGAGAGTAATGAGTAAAGGGAGAGAAAAGTAGCTTTTATAACTAGAGTTAACATTTTCATCATTTTGAAAATACTAAAATGTCCCTGCCAATTTTCATCATTTTGTCTTTATATTCAATGATGGTTTGGTAAATATATATAATTAGAATTTCTAATAATATAATATATGATCAAAATTTTTAAAAAATAAAAATAAATTACAAAATTTTTCATAATTATTTTAAATGAGATAATAAATGTTATATTATTATTTTATAAATATTTATTTTTATTAATCTTCATTATGTAATTATATAATAATTGTAACAATTAGTTTATTATTATTATTAAAAATGAAAATTTTCTAAACAAATAAATTTAGAGTTTGGGGTAATTGACAAAAAAATATTATCTTTTCAAAATTATTATAATATATAAGAATTAAGGGTTCATACAATACTTTACTATTAATAATATATAAAAACTCTCAAAATAAAACTTTTAATTTTTTTAAACATAAAAAAGCCCAAATTATATGCATCAAATTTCATGTATAAAGTAAAATTATTAACAATAATTAGCAAACATAAAAATGTATGTATATTTTTTATTAATATTATAATGCTTGGTGCAATCAATAATCAAAATTAGAAAATTTTTAAAAAGTTTTATTGAAAACGGACAATTAATATAGTATAAAATATTTTTAGCGACGACATTTGCAACAAATTTAATAAGTTGTCACTAATGATAATGCAAGAACTAAACATCCTTTAGTGACTAGTTTTTACATCGTTAAAATTAACATTCAGATTCCTACCAAATTTATCGACAAAAACTATTGATTGCTATTCTGTTGCTACAATTTCCTTTCACTTAGCAACTAAACCCCATCACTACTTTTTATGAAATGAATTTCCTAAATTAAAAAATCGAAAAGTTTTTAGCAACTAATATTTTCATTGTTAATTTTGTCGCAAAAATGATGCTATTTGATCGATGTCTAGCAAGTGTACTAAATCGACTATTAATATATGAAAATAAGATTAAGACCCTGAATATCGTATCCAAGGAAACATGGAATGCTAAGAAGAATAACTATATGTGAATTAAATTAATCTTAAATTATTTTCCAAGTTTTTTATTTAAATGCAATATTAAATTAACAATAAGCAAAATAAAAACCAAAATTAGACTAACATGAATTAAAAATAAAACAATAACTAAAATTCTTGTGCTAAAGGAATATCCACCTTAACTTGTATTGCAATGACCGAAATTAAAAGTAATACAAGTGATTATGGAAAAAATAGATAAACAAAGCTAGATATCTCATGCAAGACTATCATTCTAAGCATCAAATTATCTTGTTTAGGAACAATCAAATACTTAGCATGAAGATCCAAATTATACTCCTAGATATCCATTAAACTCTTTTGCAAGCAAACTTAACTTCAAACTATTCTTAGTTAAATTTTTTCTAGTATTAATCTACTTTTACTAACACATAATTACACCTAATTAAGAATATAATCATGCATCAATAATAATAAACCAACCTAAGAACATACATACCAATAGTCATAATTAAATCAATCATCAACCATTAATTAAAATAAGTTAATCATTAACTCAATAACAACCAAACATAAGAAGTTGCCCAAATCTAAGAAATAATCAAACTTGCATTGAATTAAAGCTCAAAATAAAGTCATTACAATGAAAATATAAGGGTTCAAGTTTCCCTTAGTAAAAAAATACTTACCAAACATGATGAAAATTAAAGAATAATTAAAATAAAGAGATACAATACTTATGAAGCTCCAAACTTTTCTCTTGATGACTTGAATAGAAATCTATAGTCTTTAAGAGAATTGTAAACTAAGAAAATAAGAAAACTAAGATAAAATTAATGTACAAATAACTAAAGAAAAAATAAAACTAAATAAAGAAAATTCATAATTAAGAGACCTTCTCCAGCTATCTATTTGCTTTGGTGTCTTAAACCTCCTTTTAAATGCTTCAAATAAGAATTTTGAATCCTAATAAACTTCCTAAACCAAAAAGGAATTGAATTCTACCTAATTAGGAAGTTTAATTTCGTGTTTTTCTTTATCCACCATTAATGAATGATTTATTTACCTCAAAAACAATATGAGTTCATTAATTACCCTAAAAGCACTTTCTAATCCTAATTATGATAATTAAGCACAAAAATCATTAGAAGCTTATATTCAACCCAACTTTTAAACTTATGATTTAAAAGACAAAAACACATTAAACAAAAGAGAACATGAATTAAACTAGAAAAGCCTATAAAAAATAGAAAAGTAAATTATTTAAACTAACATACAAAACACAAATAAAAAATATCAACAAAAATTTAAAGAGAAGAGTTAGAAAAGTTCTGATTTATTGAGTCCCAGCTCAACTTATGTTACTCTTAGGAGGTCGAGCTTGTGATCCAAATATTGGTCTCTTCGGACTTTACTCCTTATTTCCTCCCATTAGTAGAAGAAATTTTCCATTGTTCACCAAATCTAGAAACTCCATATCCTTATTGAAATACGAATTCTCCTTTGGCTCTTCAAATACAAATTCTACCGGCTCTTCTATCCTAAATAAATTCTTGAAATGGATTGAATTCAGTGCTTCCACTTGAGAATTGAATACTTCTTTCTCCTTTGGTGTTAAATTCTCCATAAAGGGTTCAAATACACCTTCCATATAAACACATGACTTGTCTTCAAATATGAATTATTAATTTTTTTCTTTATGCATCACACAACTAGTTACTTCTTTATCCACCATTAATGAATGATTTATTTCCTCCTCCTTACCACCATCACCTTGAACTTGCATTGAAACACTCAAGAGTTTTAGTTTAGATTTTAATCTTTCAATTCTTTCTTCTTTATTCCTCTATAAACTCGATTGTCTCCTCTTTAGTCCTTAACTTCTTTTTTTGAATTCTAAACTTTTCCTCTTGAACTTTAAACTTTTCCTCTTAAATTCTTACTGTAACCTTCCACTTTTCTTTTTTAGCACAAAATTTCTTCTCCTTAATTACTCATAAGCAAGTCACAAATAACTTGCGTTTTGGAGATACTGACCTTTTGCGTGGCCCTCCATTCTTCTTTTTAATCCCAAAATTGCTTCTCTTTACTTATAAGCAAGTCATGAAGACGTTTAATTGTTGAGTTACTAGACTCTAACGAATTTTGCAATGAATATTGCAGTTTTTGATTCTCTCTTCTCAAATCTTCCATTTGTACTTTCAAACCTATGGAGAACTAGACTCCTTTGTGTTTCTTATTACATCATTTAATTATTATTGCAAAAGGAATAATTTATAATCTTGGACATCATCTTGAAAAATGTTTCAAATTTTTTTGGAAAAAACAATTACCAAATCAAAAACAAAATAAAAAAACTCAGACTAACTCAATCAAAGATATTAAATAAACAATATCGCTATCCTCGGAAACAGGCCAAAAAACTTGACCAATGTCTAGCAATTGTACTAGATCAGCCAGTAATATTGGAAAATAAGATTAAAACCCTGAATATTGTATCCAAGGGAACATGGATTACTAAGAAGAATATCTATGTGTGAATTAAATTAATCTGAAATTATTTCTCAAGTTTTTTATTTAAAGGCAATACTAAATTAAAACTAAAGCAAAATAAAAACTAAAATGAGACTAATATGAATTAAAAACAAAACAATTACTGAAATTCTTCTATTAAAGGAACTATCCACCTTAACTTCCATTGCAATGACTTAAATCAAAAGTAACACAAGTGATTATGGATAAACTAGATAAAGAAAGCCAAATATCTCATGCAAGACTATCATTCCAAGCATCAAATTCTCTTGTTTAGGAATAATCTAATACTTAGCATAAAGATCAAATTTTAAACTCCTAGATATCCATTAAACTCTTTTACAAGAAAACTTAACTGTAAACAACTCTTAGTTCAACTTTTTCTAGTATTAATCTTCTCTTACCAACACACAATTACACCTAATTAAGAATATAATCATGCATCAATACTAATAAAGAGATACAATACTTATGAAGCTCCAAACTATACTCTTGATGACTTTAATAGAAAGCTTGAGTCTTTAAGAGAATTGTAAACTAAGAAAATAAGAAAACGAAGCTAAAAACTAAGCTAAAATTAATGTACAAATAACCAAAGAGAAACTAAAACAAAACAAAGAAAATTTGTAATTAAGAGACTCTCTCCAGTTATCTATTTACTTTGGTGTCTTGAACCTCCTTTTATATGCTTCAAATATGAAGTTTGAACCTTAATAAACTTCCTAAACCAAAGAGGAATTGAATTCTACCCAATTAGAAAGTTTAATTTTGTGTTTTTCTTTATGTCACTTGAGAGATTGATGAAAACCACTCAGGGATGTGAAATCAAGCTGGAAAAAGAGAAGGCCGGTTTGGGTGAGTCACATTTTCTTCTTGGCTGAGTAAAATTTCACTCGGGAGAGTGATCTGGGCACTCAGTCGAGTGATCATTTCACTTTGCGGAGTGATATTCTTCTTTAACACGAATTTTTGCTTCTTCTTTGCACACTTACCTGAACTTTCCTCCTTTCTTTATTTAACTGATAATTTCCTTCAAATAAGACCTGAAAAACACCAAAACTCACATTTAAACCTCAAAACACATATTTTAATTATTTAAACTTAAATTAACTAAAACAACACTAAAATAACTCAAATAAACACATAAAATATACTAAAAATGTACTAGAAATTCACAACTATCACCATTCGTTACCTCCTAGGGATGATCATAGGGCAAGGTGGGGAATGCATCTGCACTCACAACCCCACTAAGGGCAGGTGATCGGTGTCTAGCAAGTGTACTAGATCGGCTAGTAATACAAGGAAATATAGATTAAGACCCCAAATATCGTACCCAATGGAACATGGATTGCTAAGGATAATACCTATATATAAATTAAATTAATCCGAGATGGTTTCCCAAATGTTTTTGATTTAAAAGCAAAAATTAAACAAAATAAACAATTAAACAGAACAAAAGCTAAAACATGAATTAAAAATAAAACAATAACTTGAATTCTCTTGCTAAAGAAACTATCCACCTTAATTTTCATTGTAATGACTTAAATTCAATATAAACACCAGTGATTATGGAAAAAATAGTAATAAACCAAGATATCTTTATTCAAGTATATCATTTTTAGTATTAAACTCATAGAAAAATCTAATACTTAGCATGCAAATCTAGTTTTAACTTCCTAAATATTCATTGAAGCCTTTCTTAAGTGATTCAACTCCAATTCATTCTTAGTTCCTCCTCTTTTAGTATTAACCAATAAAATTCACACATAATTATCTCATATTTCGGATAATAATCATGCATAAACATTAAATAATTAATCCAAGAACATGCAAATCATTAACTATGTCGAAACCAATTTTTAGTTATTTATTCAATAAACCAACAATCAATCTCAACACAATCAAAGATGAGAATATGCTTAAAACCAAGAAATAATCAACCGATATTGAAATTAAGCTCAAAATAAAGTCATAACAATGAAAATTTAAGATTTCAAGAATCCATTAGCAAAAGAAGAAAAAATACTTCCTAAACATAATTAAAAACTAAAGACAAAGTTGAAGAAAAATAATGAAAACATAAAAACAACGTAAAATAACTAAACCTAATTCTAAGATTTCTCTAATTGATTCTAATTCTTCTTTGGTGTTAGAGTTGTCTATTTATAGGCAAAAGATGTTATAGAAGCCTTCCAAACTTCCCAAATTGGAGTAGGAGAAGAATCCTTCTTGAATTGAAAAAATCGGAATCCTTCGCTTCATGGGAGTCTTCAGTCACGTGGCCACGCCTTCATCAGTGCCTTTCCTACACGTGACCACGTGTATACATGCCTCTTCTCCACACGTGACCACGTGTGGTCCTTCAATGGAATCCACGTGGTCACGTGGTCTTCCTCTTTTGCTTCTTCCTTTCATCACATGGCCACGTCTTCTTCAATATTTCTTCTTCATGTGGCCACGTATCTTATTCTTCAATATTTTCACGTGGTCACAGCTTAAAGCTCTGGATTGGATGCTTGTTTTCTTGCTTAATTTCTTTAAATTTTCATTTTTGGCCCAAAACTTTGCACTTTTTACACTTTACGTCCCTTTTTATCAATTTGACCCTGAAAATCATACAAAACACAGAATTAACCTTAAAAACATAAATATTAACTAAATAACTCTAATTTAACCTAAATAACACAAAACTAACCTAATTAAACACCTAAAAATATACTAAAAGTATTATATAAATGACCATTATCAGCAGGGATTCCCCATCCCCATCACCGATTGAATAACAGGGCGAAAGGTAAAAAATAATTTTAATAATTTTTTATTTCAAAATTGTGTTATTTTTGTGGCTATCCTCTTTACCAACCTCTCCTTTTATATACAAAATGTTCCATTCTTCCAATTGCATATTTATTTAATATATTCCATATCTTACAATTTACATAAAAAAAACAAAAGAAAATACCAACCAATTTCGCTAAAGACATAATTGCATGATTAATTAACAAAATAATGAATAGATGAAAAGGCAAGAAAAGGGTAGCTTATTATTTTTAATCATCATAACAATAGATGAGTTTTTTTCTAATATGTCATCTAATCAAATTAGCACGCAATTTATCATTTTTTTAAATAATCCTCATTTTGTTCTTTTTTTTTCTTTTTGAAAAAATTACCTTCCTAAAAATAATGTCCAAAATTAAATGAAAATTTTATCAAAGTTTGGATAATCATTGCCATGATTTTTAGCATATGAAAGCCCACAAATTGATTAAATTCAATAGTGCAACATTAAAAATAATAAAAATTCAACGAATAAAGGTATGACTATTAACTATAGATGGTCATATACTGGCTCATCAATTGATAACTTCAGAGAGTAGCTGATTCTTGGGAAGCAATTTGGCCTCTTCAGGAGGAAGAACTACATGCTTGAACGAACAACATCAAAAAAAATAAGAAATCGATCATTCAATCAATATAAAAACTCTTTATTATTACTATTTTCCATAAACGAAGAATGAGAAAAGCTAATGGGATGATTACAATTATTAATACCTGTACTTGTAAGTGTCATTGACATACTTCTCAAAGTGTTGATCTTACCCATCTTCCTCAAGTTAGAGTTTTACCTTTGATCGTAGAGAGAAGACTATAGAAAAAAGGAAGACAGAATCATGGGAAGCAAGGATCTACAAATCAACAGCGGGAGAAGAAATGAAAAGGGAAAGCAAACTACGGTAGAGAAAAGAAAGAAAGAGGGAAAGCAAGAGACGGCAGAGAGAAGAAAGAAAGAATAGAAAAATAGGATTTTTCATGAATCATACCCTATTTATACTAATGGCATAAAGGTAAATAATGATAAAATTAAGGCTTAAATATATAATACATCGAGTCGGGGATCTCCGCGGGGTAGATGCCCCATTCTCCTCCCCCACCCCAAAATACACACTGAGGATTTTTTATCCCCATCCCTGCCCCCAAAGGGGGAAAAATCAGAGATTTCCTACCCCGTTCAAGTCGGATCCCCACGAGTATCGGATGTACCCCGCCCTACTATCATCCATATTGCCACCAATATTTAGCAATTTATTTTCCGTCGCTAAACTTATCTCCAATTTGAACAAATACATTTTCACAATTGAAATTTGAAATGGTCGGTAATCCATCACCTTTTAGCGACAAAAAATTGGTCATCGCTAATTCAAGTTTTTCCTTTTATAGTGCAAGTATGTGTGTCTTGATTTGTATCGGCAAGTGTTTCGAGAGCGATACGTGAATGTGAGCCATTGAAGTCAAGATGTGATAGCTTGTATATGATTAGATATAAGGTTTTGGTCGCACTCTTATTCTTTCCCAGGGGGTGTGTATTATTTGGAATTTCTATGAATTATTATTAAAATTGAAAAGTGGTTGAAATCTGTTCATATTTAAGAAAAACTAATATGAAATTAATATTTAATTTGATAATTTAAAAATCGGTCTATTAGTCTGATTTTGCCAAAAAAAAAAAGTGTATATATTTAATATGAAGATCCAATTGGAAAATGATCCAATGCGAGAACAATCCAAAAGTATATATACGCATGGCATATCAATTTGACATCTAGTTATATTTATTCAATTTGATATATAATTGTATCCATTTAAAAATTAGATATAATTAACAAATTGATATTTAACTGTATATCAATTTTCATAAGTTGACATTAACACTTGACATATCAACTTGATATTTAATTATGTATGTTCAATTTTCGTTTTTAATTTTTTATTATCATCTTCTGCTAGCGAAATTCAAAACTTTTCATTAAAACAAATTAATTTATTTCTTTTATTTTTTCTTCTAGATTAAAATTAAATTGGAGATAATTTAATTTGGATAGGTATTTTTATTATTTATTATTTTATCTTATGTGTCATTTATTAATGAATTAGATGCCATGTATTAAAGTCAGCAAATAAACATTTAATCTACTTTAATATATCGTTAATAGAGGAGCAACATTACTTCAAAGTTTGGAAGTTCAAAAATAATATTGCACCAAAGTAAAGTATGCGTCTAAATTGCACAGTTTTGGCGAAAATAGGTATTAAAATCAAAGGATGAAAATGGATAAATTTTAACCAACTGTTAATAAAGGGGCAAATCGCTTTAATTTTAAAAATTCAAATATAATAATGTACCAAAATAACTTTAAAAAAATAATTTCAATTTAATAAAACAAAATAGAATAGCAGTTTTTCACTTGTACGGAAAATTCTTGTTGCCACCCCTGTTTGGAGACGCGCCACTGAGCTTATCTATTTCGTCTCTTCAAAATTTTCAGTTTCTTCTAGCACAAGGACATGGCTAAGCAGTTTTCGTAGATTAGTTTGAAGACATGATATGATAAAAAAAAATCCCAAAAGAAATTGAAATTAATGATATCTATAATGATGTTTATCATGCTTTAATTATAATTATTGTAGTTGCGATCATCACCTTCATCAGTAATCATTGGTCAAGGTGAAAGAGGCACTGGCGTGACTTTTTAACTAGCCAAGGACGAAATTTTTGCTTTCTAAGATAATTTTGCCGGGCCATGTTTATGTACTAGGTATAATACATAGAAAAAAGAAATTAACATCTAATTTGTAATTTATGATTATTTTATTACTTTTATGCCATTTATTATATAATTTTAATAAGAGTTCATAATGAAAAAGAATATTTAAGAAAAAATAAGAATATAATATTCAGATATGAGATGAAATCTCATGAATGGATATTAGAAATTATACTGTTCATTATGGCCCATAAATCCTCATCTAGCCTTTGAGATCAATCTTTCCCAGTGTTACTAACAATCTTTTCTAAGATTGATTTCAATTCCCTATTAGACATCTCTACTTGCCTATTTGCTTGAGTATGATATGGAGTTATTATCTTATGCTTGATACTAAATTTTCTAAGCAAGGTTCGAAATTGATGGTTGATAAAGTGCTTGTCCTCATCACTTATAATAGCCCTTGGTACTACAAACCTATTGAAAATGTTTCTCTTAATGAATTCAAGTACAACTTTGGCATCACATGTTCTAGTAGCTATTGCTTCTATCTATTTGCTTACATAATCCACAATTATTAAAATATATTCAAACCCAAATGAATTTGGGAATGGCCTCATAAAATTAATGTTTCAAACATAAAAAAAATTCCACTTCTAGCACATTATTCATAGGCATTTCATCCTTTTTAGAGATATTTCCTACTCTTTGACATGTATCACATATTTTAATAAAAGATTTAACATTTGTAAAGAGGGTAGGCTAGAAGAAACTTGATTGGAGAATTTTTTATACCATATGATTAGGTTCATGATGACCTCCAACTTCTCCTTCATGGCATTATTGCATTATGGCTTCTTGCTCCTCCTCTATAACACATCTTTTAAATACTTGGTCCGAACATATTTTTATTAAGTATGGGTCATCCCAAAGATAATACCTTGCATTCAATTGAAGCTTTATCTTTTGTTGTCAAATGAAGTCCTTCAGAAGGTAACCTCTTGCGAGAAAATTAGAAATATTAGCATACCAATGAATCAAATTTTCACAAGCATAAATAGTATAAATGTGTTCATAAAAAAATAAATCATAAATTTCTCCTTTTTCAATATTAACATGATCCAATATGGATAGATGGTCAGCTATAAAATTTTTAGCTCATTTTTTATCTTTGATCTCTACATCAAATTCTTGTAATAGCAAAACCCATAGAATAAGCCTTGGTTTGAAATTCTTCTTAGAAAAAAGGCCCCTTAACTTCGTATGATCCGACCACACTATGACTTTGGAATAAAGGAGATATGGTCTGAATATGTCAAAAGAAAACACAATTGCCAATAACTCTTTCTCTATGATTGTGTAATTCACTTGAGCTCCGGTGAGTGTATGACTTGCATAGCATATAGTATGAAAAGCTTTCTCCTTTCGCTGTCCTAAAACCACTCCCACTATATAGTCACTAGCATTCCACATAATCTCAAAGGGTAAACTCTAATCCGATGATGTTATGACCAGTGCTGTGATTAGCTTTTATTTTAACAAATTAAATGACTGCAAACACTTATCATTAAATTTAAATGTAGCATCTTTGATCAATAAATTAGAAAACGATTTAGCTATTTTAGGAAAATCCTTAATAAACAGACGATAGAAACCAACATAACCCACGAAACTTCTAATACCTCTAACACTAGTTGACGGAGGTAATTCATCAATTACATCTATCTTAGCTCTATCTACCTCGGTACCTTTCTAGAAGATTTTATGCCCTAAAACAATCTCCTCTCTTACCAAAAAATGGCATTTTTTCCAATTAAGAACAAGATTAGTTTCCTCACACTTATCTAAAATCAACGTAAGATTATTCAAGTAAGACTTAAAATCCTAACCATACAAGGCAAAGTTATCCATGAAAATTTTCATGAAAACTTTCATGAATGTTTTTAATAAAATCATGAAATATGGCCATCATACATCTTTGAAAAGTACCTAAGGCATTACAAAGATCGAAAAGCATCCTCTTATATGCAAATATGCCATACGGGCATGTAAATGTGGTATTTTCTTGATCTTTCGAGGTTATAGATATTTATATATACCCCGAATAATCATCTAAGAAGTAATAAAATCTAGTCCCTGCCAATCTCTCTAATATTTTGTCAATGAAAGGTAAAGAAAATTAGTTTTTTCTTTTCTAGGAGTATTATTTAATCTTTGATAGTCTATACACACTTTCCACCCTATCACTATATGTGTAGTGATGAGTCCATCCTTTTCATTTTTTATTACAGTTATTTTCCCTTTTTTAAGTACACGTTGAACCAAAAAAACAACTACTATTAGAAATAGGATAAATAATACTTGCATCAAGGAATTTAAGTACCTTATTTTTCACTACTTCTTGCATAATGGGGTTGAGTCTCCTTTGGGGTTGCACTACTGGCTTGAAATTATCCTCTAATGGTATCTGGTATGTACAATAGCTTAGGCTAATTCCCTTCAAATCTAACCAATTGCTCCTTTATGTTTTTTAAGTTCTTCAATAAGCATCTCCTCTTCCAAACCTATCAATAAAGAAGAATTAATTACTACTTTTGCATTATCTTCTAAAAATATATATTTTAAATGAGAAGGAAGAGTTTTAAGTTCATAATTTCCTCCCTTAGGAAGGGACGGTTTATCCTCCATATTTTCTTTCTGTTTATGCTTTTTTTCTAGCTCATTTATCAGTTCCTCTTTTCTTTCTTCCACTTCTTCCTTATTCTTTGGATGCATTAAACAATCTTGAAGCTCATCATCTAAAAGATTATTTTCTTGCTTTTTTTTTACACATTCTTGAATACCATCTATAAAGCAAATTGATTCTTCAAAGTCATAAGAGGGGTGCTTCATCATTTTGTTCACATGTGCTTCATCATTTTGTTCACATTGAATACTATCTCTTCATCATTGAACCTTAAAGTAACCATTTATCCATGAACATCAATCAAAGCTTACGCTATGTTCAAAAATGGCCTCTCCACTATCAAATGTTCCTTTCTATCTTCCTCCATATCCATCACGATAAAATCAACCGAAAATATAAAATTTCCTACCCTTACTAACAAGTCTTCTATAATTTCCTTAAGCCTCTTCACAAATCTATCCACCAATTGTAGCATCATTCGAATCTCTTTTATATCTCCTAGATCAAATTTCCTATAAATTGAATAAGACATTAAATTTATGCTAGCATCCAAATCATATAATGCATGACCAATAAAATTTTCTCCTAATTCATATGGTAGAGTAAAATTTCCAGAATTCTCTAATTTTGTTCATTAAAATTACACTATAAATTTTAGATAATTAAACCGTTTCTATCCCTTTTAGCTTTATCTTATTAGTATAAAAATCTTTTATGAATTTAGCATATTTAGACATATGCATTAAAGCTTCAACAAATAGTAAGTTTACATGAAATTTCTTAAATATGTCTAAAAAACTAGTTAATTGTTCATTATGTTTTTCATTCCTAGCTAAAGATGGATAAGGCAATTGAGATTTATTGAGAATAGTAAAAATTAATTTTTCCTTACCTTTACTTTTCTCAATAACAGGAGATACCTCTTCATTAATTTTGGGATTAGAAATACTTACCTCTGTTGTTGGTTCCACCACTTTAGAAGAACTCCTACCAATTTCAGCTTTTTATACCTTTTTTTTTCACTTTTCAAAGTGATTGCCTTGTCTTCCTCTTTTGAATTTAGGTCTACATTATATGGGAATATTCCTTGGGCTCTATTGGATAAAGAATTGACAAGTTATTCCATTTGATTTTCTAGATTCCTAATAGATGCATATTGGTTTCTCATCCAAATATCTTAGAATTTTCACCTAGCTTTTTTATCAGCTAAATATTAATTTTGGGAGGCCATATAACTAGCAATCATTCTTCTAAATTTATTTTCTTTTCTTGTGGGGGTTGTTGTTTTTGAAATCCGGATCGTTGATAAGGTTATGATTGATATGTAAAAGGGTAATGTGGTTGGCTTTGGTTTTGATATGGTGGATGGTTGTTAATATTGTAAGCTAAGTTTTGGTTAAAGGGGAACCTAGGTTGAGGGTTAGATATGGATGCATTATTCTATTCTTTCCATGCCAAAGTTGGATTGTTCCTTCATCCCGAATTGTAGGTATTACTATAGGAGTTTAAAGCACTTACTTTCTATACTAAATCTTTCTTATTCTTTATTTCTCCTTGATTTCCTACATAAATATCACTTCCATTAGATAAAGATGAAACATTTTGAACTTTTAAACCATTTGATTATTTTGTTAATAATCCTAATTTGGCATTGATCATGGCAAACTCATCTATGCTATGCAGTTCTTACTTCTTTTAAGTGGCTTTAGAGCTTACCCATTGAGCATCATTGGTTGCCATCTCATCAAGAAGTAAGAAAGCCTATTCCAGAATTTGGTTCATAAAGCTTTCATTTGATACTGCATCTATTAAAGATCTTGTAGCTTGATTCACATCTGCATAAAAGATATGGATTAATTGATATACATCAAATTAATGGTGTGGATAACTTTTTAGTAATCTCCTACATCTTTTCCAAGTCCCATTAAAAGGTTTCTCATATAATTGTTGAAATTCATTAATGCGTTTCCTAATAAGTGCTATTTTGGTAGGTGGAAAAAATTTACATAAGAACTTCCCTTGCATTTGTTTTCATGATTGAATAGATTGATTTGGTAGCATTTACAACCAATTCCTTGCTTTACCTATGAGGGTAAAAGGAAATAACTTAAGTCTAATGGCATTCGTTGACACATTTGGGATTTATACCGTGTTAATAATTTCTAAGAATATATCTAAGTGTTGAGCGAAATCCTCTATTTTTTAATTCAAAAATTGATTTCTTTGTACCATGATAATGGTAGCATATTTTATCTCAAAAGGTTGGTTATAAGGGATCTTAATGGTTTTATATTCTTCATTTTACCAAGAAATAACTTAGTCTGTAATGTTCCTAGGTCTAAATCTATCTCCATGAACTTGATTTTGGTTAATTTACCTTTCTATCCTAGGGTGCAGATCATTTACAGGTGAGTTAATATGAGGTAAACCATCATCATTGAGAGGCGGATCTACTTGTATGCCTTGATTATTCATAATGGCTCTTAATCTCTGAATCCTATGATAAGTCCTCATAATTTCAGGGTTTATAAGCAAGATTGGTCTATCTCTTACCATAAACTATTGACACCTACAAAAGTAAAAAGAATAAATTAAATAAAAGAATAGGAATAGAAAAGAGGGAGAAGAAACACATAATATCAACTATAAAATCTAAAAATAATTAAACAAACACCAATGTATCCCCGATAATAGCACCAAAAAACTTAGCTGGTATTTAGCAAGTGTACTAGATCGGCTAGTAATATAGAAAAATATAGATTAAGATTTTAAATATCGAATCCAAGGGAAACTTGTATATGTATGAAAGATTTTAAATTTTTAGAACGAAAACTATGTGTGAGAGAGAATAAAAAATCCCAAAGTTGTAATGGTGAAGATTTAACTAAATTAAAGATAGAAATTTAAGTAACCAAACTAAAACAAGCATTTATAGATTAAAGCAATTAAACTAAAACAAAAGCAAGTAAACAAGAGAGATAAAATCAATATTAAAGACAATTTTCACTAAATGACTATCCATTTTAACTTATATTATAATGACATAATCAAAAAGGGAACACAAGTGATCATAAACAAATTAGATGAATAGAAGCAAGATATCTTAAGACAAGAATATCATTATAAGCATTAAACCTATCTTGTTAACAACAATTCAACACTTACCATAAAAATCCGATTTTAACCTCCTAGATGTCTATTAAATTCTTTTGCAAGCAAATTTAACTTTCATCTATTCTTGATTTTAGCACTTCTTAGTCTTAATCTTATTAGCACCAATACATAATTATACCTAACTTATGCATTACAACCAATAATTTAATCTAAGAACATACAAACCAACAGTCAAGAATAAATCAATCATCAACCATTAATTAAAATACGTTAATAATCAAAACATAAATAACCAAAGGTAAGATTATGCCCAAAACTAAGAAATAATAAACTTGCATAACATTAAGTACAAACTAAGTCATTATAATATAAAGTCAAAGATTCAAGTATCCTTTAGCAAAAGTAAAAGAAACTACTCACTTCTCATCTTGAAAAATAAAGTAAAAGTAATAATAAAATTCAAGAACATAAAAATGAAGAATCTTCCTTGATAACTCTATAGTTAGAAATAAAGAATAACTTAAACTTGTTATAAAAGAAAACTAAAAGAAACCTAAAGTAAAATTAAGCTAAATTCGTATTTAAGAGGCTAATCACTCTCTCCCTTGCTTTGCTATCTTGAATCTTCTTTTATAGTCTTCAAATAAGAAGTTTAGACCTTAATAAACTTTTTAATCCATGTTGAATTGGAATTATACTCAAATAGGAATCTTTTTTTTCGTGTTTTTCTTCATATAACTTAGGAGAGTTATGAAAATCACTTAGGAGAGTGAAGAGTTGATGAAGAAAAGAAGGGAACAACTTGGGTGAGTAATAATTTACCTTTGGGTGAGTGAATACATCACTCAAAAGAGTGGATTGGACACTCAACCGAGTGATGCTTCACTTTTGGCCGAAAAACTCTTTTTTTCTTGCCTTCTTGCTTTATTTTTCCTCGCCTTCTTGCTTTATTTTTCCTCATTTCTTTATTAAACTTCTTTCTTCCTTCAAATATGACCTAAAAGATACCAAATTTCATATTTAGACCTCAAAATACAAAGTTGAAATATTTAACCATAAAACAACTCAAATAACACCAAATTTACTCAAATAAACACCTAAAACACCTAAAAAATATACTTATAATTCACAACTATCAGGGTGTTCACGGGAGATCATAGAATAGATTTAGATTATGGTGTTATTACTGTAGAATATGAAACAAGTGATGGTAAAAACTATTGGTTAGTGAATAATTCATGGGAAAGTTTATGGGAGATGATGGATTTTGAAAAAAATCAATTAGGTACAGATCCAATGGATTGAAAAATAAAATGATTCAATTTTGGGTTGATCCAATGGATATTAGATTGGGTTGGGTTGAAGAATAAAATGAGTTAATTTTGGATTGATCCATTGTGTATTTGCTTGGGTTGGGTTGAGTTTGGGTCATTTTTTTGGACGGATTTGGGTTGAATTTTGGATTTTGGTCAATTTTTCCACCTCTAAAAAAGTATCTATGGAATTAGAAAATCTAGATAGTAATTTTGTAAAAGTTTTCATTTTTTATGGAATTTTTTTGAAAATCACTTTAAAATGCAATTTAACTAAAAAAAAGTAAGTTATGGTGAAGGTGAGCGTGAACCGGTTAACCAGTCCATGAGAAAAAAAATTAATCAATCCATTAATATCGATTTTTTTAAAATTACTAACCATTAACTAGTCTGTTACATTCAGTTAACCAATCCATCGGTTTCAATTATTTAATTTGGTTAACCAATAATTTTCGGTTAACCATTAAAATTTATAACATAAAATTATAAAAAATAGATAAAGTTAAATTCAATTTTAAATATGCAAAGTAATTTAATATAAAAATTATAAAATAATTTACTAGCCAAAATTTATGTTTTATAAATTAATAACTAATATTATAAAATCGATTTGATATTTTTTTGAAATTAATATGTTTGATTTTAAGCTAAATAAAAATTTGAATAATATTAAATATTATAACATAAATTCTAAAATATAAGACAATGTAATTAAATGCTATTAAGTAAAATATGAATATCAATATATGATAAAAAAATAATATATATAAAAGTTAATCGGATATTATATGTAAATATTATTATATAATTAAATAAAATGATAATATAAATTTAGTTTATAGTGTTATATAAATTTTATAGTAAAATATAAAAAAATTAATGTATAAAAATAAAAATATATTTTATATAAATTTTAAAGAAAAATAAAAAAAAATTGAATATATATATATATATATATATATATATATATATATATATATATATATATATGAGAATCAATTAACCATGTATTAATGGTTAATCGATACTTAAACATTTAAACTGTAATTATTAATCAAAAATATAAAAATTAAAAATTATAATCGAATTTATCAGATTGATTAATTATAAAAATTAATTTAATTTTGGATTAATTTAACGATTAATCATATTTTTAATTTTTTTTTATCCCTAAGTTATGGGGAATTGAAAAGTGGACCAGCTGAGGCCAATAAAGAAGGCATCAAAAACAGTTAAAACATCTCATTCAATAGATAATTTTGGATTGAAGGGATAAATGGGTGGCTCTCGTTGCTGCCTGTAATGTCCTAATATAGTTATGGGCCCTAAATCCCATCAAGTCTGAAAAAAAAAATGAATAAATAAGGGAATGAGACATGTGAGAGAAGGCACACGCATACAGAAAGAAAGCTACACGCATGAAATTTTAACCAACAAAAATTGACTTAGGAGAGCAAAGTTTGTCTATGTTGGGCCTCCAAAACAACCAACAAACAATCCCATCAAGAATGATCTGGGAACAGAAGAACAACGGTAACAAGACACGACACGTGGCCGACATGCAAATCGGGGGAAGGCCCTTGTAGAAGGAGAATATACCTTCATAGTGGGGAGAAGCATGATGAGATTAATAGCACAAGAAGGATCTTTACAATCTGGTCCCACATTTTAAGACCTCTCTCTAGCAAGGGGGTCGCTCTATAAGCACCACTTCCCACTTGCATTTTGCATGCTTTATGTAAACTCAATCATAGAGAACAAATTCTAAGGTTTTTTTTTTTAAAATAATAAATTCAAAGGAAAAGCTATTGGTTATTGAAAGAAAAAGGAAAATTTATCATTATTAATACAGATATTATTAATATTTAGATTTATGAAGTAAGCTTCTCATTTAATAAAATTTATTTCGAATATAAATAAATTAAACATTATTTTTTAAGAAAAAGCAATATATTAAAATAAGTTGTAATCTCAAGCTTAGTGTATGGCCACACTGCGAATTACGTACTGTATAATTATATACCGATTAATATGGTGATCAAAAAATATATATTAACTGCATAACCCAGTTGATTAAATGATCCACTCATTTATTAAACAACAAATTGTTTTTCGATAAAAAATGTATAAGTTTATATCTTTCTTTTTTTTAAACATATATATATATATATGAAAAAAAAAAAAGAGATTTCAAATATACCTTTGAATAAAAATGTGGTGTAATATCATTTGACTAGCGATTCAAAAAGCAAAGCTAAAAATTCAATTTTGGTATGAAATTCAAGAATTTTATGATAACATGCTTTTGATATATTACCATGTTGACTAATCCCAGCCAGCCACATTCTCTCTCTCTCTCCCCAAGAGTCTTGGTGAGACATACTTCTCTTTTCAGTAGGTGTGTGCTTCTCTAGTGGCGTTTGCAAGAGAAACCCACAAAACCTTTCCCCTTCGCTCCTTTCTCTCCCTTGAGGATTTCATGCACCAAATTCATTAAAGGGGTTCTTTTTGCATTCATACCCTTCTCAACTTCTTGTACACTAATGCCTCAATTTTTCTTTAGCATTTAAAAAGTTTCTACACATTTCATGTTGGAATAAAAAGGCCAATTTCGCAGATCTTTTCCGCAAATGATGCTGCTTTTCTTCTTCCAATCCAGCTCAAACAACAACAATCTCACAATTCAGGTGCCTTCTTTGTTTCTTTATTTATTTCATATGAATATTATATATATTCTTTCATTTTGTTTTTTTCATATTTTTCCTCCCTTTAACTTCAGGGATAGAGCCACTGATCAGAACATAAGTAGGATAATTTCCTCCCTTTAACTTCTTTTTATTTTTTTTTTCAATTCAAATTGTTTTTCAAAAAAATTAATTAAAAATTGAATGATAATGAAAAATTCTCTCCTTATTTAAAACATTTTTAAGTATTATAATCTCTTTTGTGTTGATGGGGATAATTGTGTTGGTAGCTGATATAAGGGTGATTTGATTGATATAAATCTTCCTTATTATTGTCTCCCACTGAAAAACAAAGCACATACTCAAGGTCCTTTTTTGTTCTGTTACAGATACGGATTATTATATTGCTACACTTTAATTGTTAGTGGATTAAAATTGTTTATATAGGTCCTGAAAATAAAATTTACTAAAATATAGTTCAAATAAAAAATTCCAAAGAATATGGACAAACAAGATATTATAAACCTAATAGAAAATTGTTAATTTGTCAACTTAAAAAGGGAATGTTAACGTAAGTAGCTAAATGGCATATGTTTGGGTATAAAAATTACGGAATAACAACGGGCATAAATTAGAAGTTTTATTGCTGCTCAAATATTTCAGTGACAGATTTGCAACACCTGTTTTAAGCATGGCACATAGGTTTATAATCTTTATAAAATGATGATTTTATGTATCAAGTTCTGCATATCATTCAATCAGTATGAACATACTAATAAGACAGTACATAACATTGAATATATGGATTCACAATATTTCTGAGTTTTACAACCAGAGATGAAGAATAAGGACTGTGCTCGCAAAATGAAAGTTTTGTTGCAGTGATGATTCGAGATTTTGGCAAGAATGCTCTAAGCATTACATTTTTCAGAATGTTATATGGTTCTGGTGGTAGGATATGATATCTCTAAGAAAAAGAAAAAAGTTATTTTGAAATTCTTTTATGGGCTCTTGGATCAGTACATGATGCTGTGATAGATATTAAGGACTATTATTTCCCTGACTGACCAGTAAATTTAGATTTCAACCAATCAGTGGTGATAAATTAAGGCCGCCGGACCACTGTCACTGCATATTTGGACCACCAAATTAAATAATCAATTACTGCTTTTTCTTTTCATTTCTAATTTCTTTTTATCAGTCTTTTTCTTAATTATTTTTTTTAATCTTCGAATATCAATCCAACCAACTATTTCTCTTTACGAGAAATTAAGGAAGAAAACCGATCAACCTTTCCCATTGACATAGGTATATATTGGGTAGTAATATATATTTTTGACTCTTAAATATACAACTTATGCGCAATTTATTGTTCTTTATGTTTATTAATGTCTTTTATTTTTTGTATTCTTTCGTTATGACGTTAGTCTATGTCATTTTCTTCTTAGATGGCATCCACATGGAATTTAAAAGACATGATTGCAGCTCATACCTACTAAAATGTCTTTCCTGAATCCTGTACTATTTCTCATACCAAGATTTGTTCCTTAATAGATATAGTTCCCAAAAATATCTATTCTCCATAAACATATTTCAATCATTAATATTCTGGATCAACTGCACTATTCTTGTTTGTCCCTGCCACTGATTAGAAAAAAAAAAAAAGTTTAATAACCCAGTGTGTGCTAAAAACCTGTGATTTTCTTCTTGTTCAATATATTAAAAATCATTCTTTATGGTTTAGCAGGTGATAAGCAAGATCTTGTATGTCTAAAGGCATCGTAGGTTATCAAAGGTATGGTCTTGGCGATTATTAAGTATTAACTAACCTTATTTGCATTCTAAAACTGAAGAACATTATGCTTCGCTTCTTCTTTTGAAAATAATATAACATCATTTTGAATGTATTCATTTCAGGTAAGACCTTGTAAGGCATATATATGTTGAAGTGAAAGCTGCTGATAGGCGTCGGAGTAAAGGAAACAAAAATTGTGAAAATGAAGTTCATGAAAATTGGAACAAGGCCCGATACTTTTTATACAGAAGAGGCTACAAGGTTTGTGCGATCAGCTATATTTATCGTTAAAACATTGCAAATTAATGATCTATATTCCGTCACTTTAGTTTCTCGATGCAGGTCTGTTATATCTGATATGCCTTGTGACCTTGTAATAAGAATCAACAACATTACTTACCTTCTCCACAAGGTATCAATTAAGGCTAATTAAAAGAAAAATAAATACACGCACAAATAGTTTGGTTTAAAGAATTAAATCTTCTACTTAGCTGCAGTTTCCACTTCTTCCAAAATGTGGCCTTTTACAAAGACTGTGTAGTGATTCGGACGACTCGAGCACAATTACCATAGAGCTTCATGACATTCCGGGTGGAGATGAGGCATTTGAACTTTGTGCTAAGTATTGCTATGGAATTACAATCAATCTCAGTGCCCATAATTTTGTACCTGCTATTTGTGCTGCTAAGTTTCTTCGAATGACCGAGTCATTCGACAAGGGAAACTTTGTCTTCAAACTTGAAGCCTTTTTCAATTCTTGCATTCTTCATGGTTGGAAGGACTCCATTGTTGCCCTACAGACTACAATCAAGCTAACCGAGTGGTCTGAGAATCTCGGAATCATCAGAAGGTGCATCGATTCAATTGTCGAAAAGATCCTTACTCCTCTACCCAAGGTTCGTTAAATAATTTCCTGCTATCTGCATTTATACCTTACAATATACTAAAATAACGGAATAGTAATAATAAAAAAATTTTAATGTAAAACTATCTCAGTTCTATAAAATTAATATCAAAAGTCATTTTAGTCAAAAATTAACGGTGACAATTATTCAAAGTTCAAGTTGGTATTAATTTTATGTCAACATGACTTAGCACGTGAGGTCACACGTAAGCAAATATGACACATGTCAAATTGACGTGTTATTTTAATCCACTCATCATGCAATATATTAATAATGTGAGATGGCATATATCTTATATGATTTGGTAACCTGTTTGCTTACATATGAGCTTTTTGCTAAGTTGGAGTATCAGCAACAATTTCTAGTAATTTTTCATGATTGATTCTAGCTAGAATAAATTTTAAAGGTAATTTCTTAGAATTGAGGTATTTTTATATTATACTCTCTATTATTTTAGTATCAGTTAAATGATTATGTATAAAATTGAACCTAATAAACAGATTGTACTGTTTGATTAAATCTGATTTTCTACAGGTAACATGGTCTTACACTTACACAAGACCGGGATTCAAGAAGTCCCAGCAATCTGTTCCCAAAGATTGGTGGACAGAGGATATATCTGATCTCGATATTGATCTATTTCGATGCCTGATCACAACCATTAGATCAACATATAGTCTGCCTCCACAGCTTATAGGGGAGGCCTTGCATGTCTATACCTGTCGTTGGTTACCAGATACTACCAAGAGTTCACTCTACGAAACATCAGTGTCTCAAAGTGATACAGAAAAAAACAGGAAAGTTCTTGAAGCCATTGTGAGTATGATCCCAGCAGAAAGAGGGTCAGTTTCGGTTGGTTTCTTGCTCAGACTTCTTAGCATTGCAAACTATTTAGGAGCTCATGCGGTTACCAAGACTGAACTCATTCGAAAATCAAGTTTACAATTAGAGGAAGCAAAAATGACCGACTTAGTATATCCTTCGCATTTTTATGATATTGATTTGATTTTACAAGTAATTGAAAGTTTCTTGATGTTATGGAGAAGACAATCGCCTGAATCTATTGAAAACACTCTGTTTATAAGGTCAATTAGAAAGATTGGAAAGCTTGCAGACATGTACCTTCAAGTGGTAGCAAGGGACAAGAATGTTCCCATATCAAAAATACTGCCATTCGTTGAAGCATTGCCAGATATTGCCAGAAAAGATCATGATGTTCTTTACAAGGCAATCAACATTTATCTCAAGGTAAGATTACGAAAACTAATATTGGTTTCTTTTACAAAAGAGCAATTATTTCGTTGGACTTGATCTGTAATAATTATGTTTTCTCATTTAGACACATCAATTTTTCAAAAATCATTGTTAGGCCTTTTGATTTTTTTTTTTTTTTCTGGGAATAGGAGCATCCTGAACTGAGCAAAGCAGACAAGAAGAGACTTTGCAGGAATTTGGACTGCCAGAAACTGTCCCCAGAAGTTCGCGCGCACGCTGTTAAGAATGAGCGGCTGCCACTGAGAACGGTGGTACAAGTTCTCTTCTTTGAGCAAGAAAAATGTTCAAGAAATACAATATTCTCCAAAGGGAAACAATCACAGATATCATCAGACGACATAAAGAAGCTGCAGCTAGGCATAGATGACCAATCCAATACAATGGAGGTGAAAAAAAGAACCGCAAGGGATCGTCACATAATGAAGAATTTCGATAAAAAGTTGCAGCCAGAATCTGAAAGTGGAGATTTAGAGGAAGTAGAATCCAAGAAGGGGAAAGAAACTAGAGAAGAAGGAAGCTCTGGAAGCAAATTAGATCACAAGAAGATAATGCAAAGCAGAAGTAGATCAGACCATGGCCGCGATAAAGGTAGAGACAGATAGCCAAATGAGGAAGAAACCATTTTCTACTTTCTTTAGTTCTCAACTTAGTGTATTCATCCGTGTCAATATATATAGTAGAGAAACCAAACCTCCTAATTCTATCTTACATTCTCTATTTGGTTTTAATATTTTATAAATTTGAGCAATAATTTCATTGTCATATTTTTATGAAAATTAACCAGTAAAATCCTCAACACTTCACTTTTAGTGTTCTTTTAAATTATGTAAAAAGTTGAAAAAAATTGAAATCTTGTACGGATTAAATGTATTTAGAAAAATGTAGTTAAATTAGATAGTTCCTATAAGTCCCCCCAAAATACATCTTAGGAGCAATATAGCATGTTTAGGGTAAAATACATCTTAGGTAGGGTGAATTGGAACGGAAACACAAAAGATTAAGCAAATTAAAGAGTAGTAAAGGATATAGAGGGCATTAATTTTAAAAATAAGGGCAATTCTTTAATTTGTTCAAATTGAGACAAATGCATGTAAATGTGGGATTAGGGAAGTTTTGGGGTAAATCTATAATTACATAAAGTCAAAAAGGTTGACTAATATAGAATTGCAATATTTTTGCATCCAAAAAAGTCATGAATTTACATTATTTAAAGGGAGAGTTGGCCGGCCATTTTGGATGGTTGTGTAGATATCGTGATCTTAGGCAGCCTAGACCAGGGTTACTCGGTGATGAGAAAATAATATATTCCTGACAACAGGTGTAGATATCGAAGCTTCTATTGTGAATTTCTCATAGTTTTTCCAAAGATTTTATGATTTCTCAAGTATTTTCAAAAGGTTTTAACAAAATAGCATGAAAAACCATAATCTTAGCCTTCAATGGTGACAGATGATCGTCAATCATGTGAGGGACAAGTGTCTGTGGCTATCTCTCTCCTGTCCAGGTCAGATCAGGGGTATTTTTGTGATTTTTGGGTTTTTGCCTGAGGGAAGGCCTTCTCTCCTGAGGAACGTCCGTCTGTGATTAAATATTCAAAATTTTCACATTTTTGGAAATTCAAAAAGGGGAAGATAGAGTTTTAAAGGATTTGAATACGAATTTTGGGGGACGATTACATCCATATTAGGAGAGATAGAGTTGGGATTCGACTCTGACTCTACCCTAGGTATTTAAAGTAAGAGAATTAGGGTTTCTAGGGGGATCACTCTTTTGAATACCCAGACAATTCTTGGAGGGGAAGAAAAACCAATTTCTCTCTTTCTCTAAGAATAAAATAGTCTAACAACTCTTTTGATCTAAACACATGTACATGTAAGAAATCATTTAGTTTTCAGAAACACGAGGAATAAAATCGAAGTGGAGATATGGACTTTAAGGAATTCAGAGTTAGAATATCTACTGAAGGTGATATTCTAAGCTCCTATTTTATTTTCTCTCTCTAAAAATTATCATGCATGATGATATTGTTATTGTTGAAATAAATATGTTTATGTGTTGTGTTTTGATGATATACATGTTTTAAATCTGATGATGCATGAATTTGGATCAATGTGCATGCTACTGATGTGATCAAGTTTAGGTTTCGTCCATTGTTATATATGTTTAAACTTTATTTTTATTTTGTTATTCTGGATTTTAATGAGTTTTTAAAATAGTTAATACATGTTTTAGGGTTATAACCTTAGTTTGGCATGCTTTAGGCTTTTATAATTAAGGGCCATTTTACAATTTTTTTTTTATTTTTTGGGTGTTTTTCAGCATTTTATTCTATTCTGCGAGTGACAAATGGGAAAAGCTCCCACGGATGCCTTTTTATCAACTTGACAGATGAGATGTCGTGAGAATTCCTTCTTGTGTTATCCCTCTTTCAACTGCGGCTGTTCATCACCCTTTTAAGGGCATTGTGGCTAGTGTTTGGGCCTTTATTCATGTATTTTATCATTGTTTGCATTGCATTTGTGATTCCCAAAATATTTATTTTTGATGCTGTATACATTTTTGATCCTATACACATATTTAAATGGGTAATTCTCCTTTATGTATTTTATTATTTATTTATATTTTCCTAATGATGCTAATTTATTTATCTTTTTTATGGTTTATGCGAGTATGTGACTTTATCCATCTTGGAAGACTTTGTGAGGTATTTTGCATTGGGAGTCATGCCCCAATTTGCTAATGACCACCACCTGCCTTTCGGTTACTTCTTTCATTTATTTTTTGTTTAGTTCATCATTTTTGATTATTTATTATTTCAGTATTCTTTGGATGTATTTTATTTTGAGAATGTAATAGTTAATAAAAAAATGTATTTTTGGCATGTTTAAATGGAAAAGATGCCTAAAATGTTTTTCATTAATTAACTTGGGTTTTTCCTAAAAAATGGAGCAATGTCAAATTTTCCAACCCAAAAATCATGTATCAATAAAAAGAGTTATTTTAAGAGATACGCATGAGGGAACCAATGTTCTCAACCCAAATGAATACCCCGATTTATATATGTAATTTATTTACTTAATTGGACGATTTGCTTATGTAATAACTTAAGTAGGACTTTATTATCTTTATTCAATTATTTATTGCTTTCTATATTTGATTGAGATATTTATTTAATTTTATTGCTAATGCATTATGTAAGAGAGGAAAGTGGAATAATGCTTAAAACCCTATTATAAAATAACATATAACCAAGATGCCAAGTAAGAGTGATGTCCCGAATACCAATCTCTATTTGGGCATCAAAAGATCGAGATTCATTTCCCAACATTTTGTTGGGCGGTGACTCCATGACACCTACCTCTTTGAGCCTATAGTAAATACCTTCAGGAGTTGACCATTAACAATAAATTGGGCCTAAATCCCTTTTTATTGTAAAATGGCTAATTTTTAAGTTATAGTGAGCCTCATCCTATCTTAGCCCTAAAAATGAGCCTCCGAGAGTGAACCCAAAAATGAACCTAACTCCAACAAGTATCATAATGGCGACTCCTCTGGAGACTAAAGAGGTTTTACTCTTAAAAGAATCTTGATTAAGTTATCTTATAATAAGGTTTTCCTTATTAATCATATATCTTAGAGCTTTAGAATAAAGTTAGGCTTAGCCCCGATGCTATCCTAAAGCACATCTTACATTCACTCAATGTAGAAAGGTGTCAAGGAGACCTTCTAACCCAAGTCTAGTACCAATTGATATATAAAATGGTGATATATCGATCGTTATTCTTGTGATGAGCTAGAATTATTGGTGGGGAACATGCTTAGGTAGCCTTAAAGCTTTTTCACCTTTGACTCAAGCCCATTTAATGACAATAACAACTCCCCCTAGGTTTTATAACCATAATAATATTTGCTTGCTATTTGGACCTTTATGTATTGACCAAACTCAAGCAAATTAGGAGGGTAACAATCAAAAGCTGCCATGCCCTGACGGGCTCAACTTGATTTATATGAGTTAGTCAAAATATATAATGGTCAAAACTCATATGCTTGTGCTTTTAATTAGAGAGATTATGCTGCCAATTTTTTTCGTGCACCATACGCATCCATTGGGTTACTTGTTGATCTATAGGCTAAACTCACCTATGAAAGAGATTGCATGACCTCCTATGTAGAAGCAATATGGTTGGAAGGTTATTTTTATGCTTGCATGTGATTGTGATTGATTTCTAATGAAAACATTCATTGCATCCATGCATCATATATACCATGCTCATGCATCACCCCTAACATTTGATCTTTATAGCCATCATAGATCCATCTAGGTGGTCTAGACGGTCGGGCGGTCATCTTATTCAGAGGTTAACATTTAGGTTACCAAGACCAAGCTCAAGCTTAGAGTTAGGTTAAGAAGTCAATTTAAAGTTAAGTGTAAGCAGTGAAACAAGGTCAGAGATGGATGATAAGCAAGTGAATGAGACTGAATGAGTTACTAATGTTATCAGGAGGTTGCCATCTTTAAGGGAAAGTTAGTTACATCTATCGTGGACCTTCGATGATGGAGGATGAGTTAGATAGGAAGCTGGACAAACATCTCTATGAGTTTGAGGAATGAATATTGGCTATGATTGCAACATTGCCGATTGACTGCTTGCAGATATTGTCCACTTTGGGCCTTAGCCCTCATGATTTTAAAACTCGTCTGTAAAGGAGCAGTATCTACATCCTTATTAGGACTGCTTCATTCTTCTCTGTGGGATCCTTTGACTAAATCTACCCGATGTGGGAACCTTTGACTGATTTAACCCCTCTTAAGAGGCTTAGTACCCTTGCTGACACACCAAACTCAGCGCCTTTGCTGACACACCGATCCAGTACTATCTCTGATACCAACTGTAACATCCCTGATTGGCCGCTTGCAGATATTATCTGCTTTAGGCCTTAGCCCTTACGATTTTAAAATGCATCTGCAAGGTAGAGGTATCCATATCCTTATAAGGACTGCTTCATTCTCCTCTCCAACCGATGTGGGATCCTTTGACTAAATCCACCCGATGTGGGAACCTTTGACTGATTCCACCTCTTTAAGAGGCTCAGTGCCTTCGCTGACACACCAAACTCAGTGCCTTCGCTGACACACCGATCCGGCATTGGCTCTAATACCAACTGTAACGTCCCCAATTAGCCGCTTGCTTATATTATCCGCTTTGGACCTTAGCCCTCATGATTTTAAAATACATCTACAAAGGAGAGGTATCCATATCCTTATAAAGACTACTTCGTTCTCCTCTCCAACTAATGTGGGATCCTTTGACCTAAACCACCCGATGTGGGATTGTAGATGCATTTTAAAATCGTGAGGTCTAAAGTCCAAAATGGACAGTATCTATAAGCGGCCAATCGGGGACATTACAATAATTGGGAAATTAGTGGCCTCTATGATGCCAAATGCTAAAACTCAGCCTGTAGCATCCGCTCATGAGACAGTGGAGCCAACCCATATTGGGGACACTACCATAGCAAATGTTATCATACCTTAAGACCTATCAATGAGGAAAAAGAGATATGACCTTGAGAATGATTATATCAAAGAAAAATATAAAGACTATATCCCTCTTGTGATGAACATGAGAAGTAGAGGTCCAAGTGTCGAGGATCTAGCCTTTAAGAAGATGGAAAAGAAAGTTGAGACTATGTTTAGGCTGCTATTTGCCGGTAGGGGAATGAACTTTAAGGATAGGGACTTGGATGGAGATGAGCCATTACTTCAAAGGTTTAAAATGGCTAACTTGCCAAGGTTCGATGGTACTTCAGATCTTTTGACACATGTAAAACAATATAAATTGATCATAAAATGGACTACCCTGACCAGAAAGCAGAAGGTGAAGTATTTTTTTCTAAGTTTGATAAGGTCTGCAATTGATTGGTATAATGGGCTATATAGGCATACCAAGGAAGATTGGAAATTGTTGATTGAGGAGTTTTTTAAGTAGTACAACTGTAGCACCATGATAGAGGTTACTTTGAAAGAACTCGGGCTACTTTAAGAGAAACATGACAAATCTTTTTATAAGTACCTCACTAGGTGAAGGAATAGGCTAATAAAGATGAAAAAAAGCCTGACATTGCTGACCAAATCAGTCTCTTTATCCATAATGCAATCTCGTACTTGAGAGGTGGCCTAAAAATGAAAGGTCTGAAACACTGGGAGTCATTAAAGGATATAGCCACAGAAGCTGAGGGAGCGTATATAGCCATCATACATTTGACATTAACTTAACAAACACATGTTCATTTAATCTTGGAACAAAAGAAAACCCAAAATAATTTTTTGTTGCCATCAGACATAACTCCTAAAAAGAGAGAGAAATTTAAGAGAATGTTGAAAAAATATAAAAAAGTCTTTGTTTTGACAAATGATGACATGCCAAGAATAGATCGGGAAATTTATAAACATGCCATCCTAACATATCTAGTGTATAAATCAGCTAAGCAGAAACTCATAGGGCTTAGACCAGAGTGGTCTGAAAAGGTCAAAGAGGAAATTAAGAAACAAATAGAGGCTAAATTCATAGTAGAAGTTCAGTACCTTATATGGCTAGCAAATGTAGTTTTTGTTGTGAAGAAAGATGGAAGAGTTAGGGTTTATGTGGATTACATGGACTTAAACAAAGCTTGCCCTAAGGATGATTTCTCCTACCTCACATAGATGTTCTGATTGATAGTGCAGTCATTTATGCCATGTACAGTTTTTTGGATAGATAAGCCATGTATAACTAGATTTTAAACAAAATAGTGGATTGAATTAAGATAGCCTTCATAACTAAATGGGGTATATATGCCTATAAAGTCATACTATAGCACCCTTATCCTTTAACCTATACATATAACTTTATCATTCTCATTACACTGGTTTTACGGTGTAACTTAAACATATTATACAGAGAACATATATTCATACTAAATCCAAAAGAATGCTAAACGATTAAAACTTTACAATATACATTAGATTCTCTTTACATAGTACAGATGATAAACATTTATGCATACAATATTTCCAATACCACTAAAATTTTATTATATACAAAGAGCCTAAAGTAAAAGTCTATAATCGTCTCTCTCATTGACTTGAGTTGGCCATCCTGTAGAAGATATCACCCCAACAACCTACACAGATGAAACACCTATGCTAAGCTATAAATCTTAGTAGGGAATATAAAACATGAGGACGACCTCTTTTAAAGGTCGTCAAGATGTAACACATGTACATACGTGATCGGTGTCTAGCAAGTGTACTAAATCAACTAGAATATAGGGAAATATAATTATAACCCTATAATATCGAACCCAAGGGAAACCTTTGTTTGTGTGAATTACTTGAGTTTAAAACTGAAATTTGTGTGTAGGAGATAGAAAAGAAATCCCAAAAGTTGTGTAGTTGAAGATTGAAAACTAAAAATAGAACTTTAATACTGAAAATAATAAACTAAAACAATGAAAGATTTTAAAATAATTAAATCAAATTTAAAACAAAAGAAAGTAATTAAGTGAGGTAAAAATCAATAATTAAAAATAACTTTCACTAAAGGGCTATCCACCTTAACAAATATTATTATGAATTAAAGAGAAACACAAGTGATTATGAAGAACTCAGATAAATAAAACCAGATAACTTAACTTAAGATTATTATTCCAAGCATTAAAATTCTCTTATTAAAAACAATCCAACACTTAGCATAAAGATCTGAGTTAAATCTCCTAGATGTCTATTAAATCCTTTTTCAAGTAAATTCAACATTCACATATTCTTAGTTAAACTTTTCTTAACTTAACTTACCTTAATTAACATAAAATTATATTTAGTGAAGAATATAATCATGCATTAACAATAGTAAACTTTACCTAAGAACATGCATACCAGTGATTAAACTAAAAGTCAATTATTAACCAATAATTAAACAAGTTAACAACCATTCTTTAGCTAAATAATGATAAGACTGTGCTTTAGAACTAAGAAATAATCAAAACTTGCATTAAAATTAAACACAAACTAAGTTATAACAATAAAGAGTTAAGGATTCAAGTATCCTTTAAAAAATGTTAAAGAAAACTACTCACTACACATGTTTAAAAACTAAAAAAAGGCTTTAATAAAACAATAAAGACAGAGAAAATAGAAAAACAATGTAAAGCTAAAACTATTGAATTCTTCTAGCTTTTGATAATCGATGATCCTTCCTTTGGTGTTAGAGTCTTCTATTTATAGGCAAAATAAGTTGTAAAAGTCTTCTAAACTTCCTCAATTAGCATGGGGAAAAAATTCTTCTTAAACTGGAAAATCCTTTAATGTATCGAACTTCAAATTGCACGACCAAGCAAAACACTTCATTATTACATGCACTGCTGTGCATTGTTCCTCAAAGAAGTCACGACCACTCATCTTCCTTTGGTTTTCCATGCACTGCCATGCATAGCTTCAAATATAGGGAGTTGCATGGCCACTTGCTATTTCCTTTTTACTCATGCACTGCCGTGCATAGTACGAAGTGATATGCATGGCCACTCATTCACATGCCTTCCTAATTGCATGGCCACTTAAGGTGAGGAACTTCCAAATGCATGACCACTCATCCTTCGCTGCTTTAAGATGCACAGCCACTCAAGCACTCTCTAGATTTCACGTACATTTTACTAGCATGAATTTTCCAATTTCATAGTTTTGGCCCAAGTCTTCTTGTCACTTATAATTAAGTCTTTTTTTCCTGCAAATTAACCCTGAAAAACACCAAAATTTCCTAAAATACAAATACAAACATTTAAACTATAAACTAACCAAAATAAAACCAAATTAAATAACTTAAATACCTGAAAACATACTAAATAAATTATATAATTCATACTTATCAAATACCCCACACTTAAACCTTGCTCGCCCTCGAGCAAGTTAGAACAATCTGTTGGGATTTATCGGTTACATGCATCTCATACATAAGAGGAATTTAAAATTTTTAACCAATATTACTGATCTTGCCATGAATTTACAATATTAATATTAGTGAGAATAAGAAAAATCACCTTTTATTTTTGTTGTACATTTGTTTTTCCTTCGCACCGGGTTGTCGCAAACCACAGTGTCCAAAATCAAACACCTCCAATGAGTAATCCACAATAGAGAATGATAGAATGAACCAAAAATTGGGAGAGAACAAGGGGCTGGCCGAAAAATCCCTTGAGCTAGCAAGGGAGGTGGCGGCTAGGGTTTTTTGGAGGAGAGAAACACTCTTTCTCTTAATTGTTCACTTCACCCTAATTTCTACATCACTTGGATTTTTATAGTTAGGTTAAAATCCAACTTCATAATGTGATTGGGCTCTTTAAAATTTCTGGAGAATTATTAATTGGGCTTCTAGAATTATGTATAATTATTTGGGCTCAAATAAATCCAATTTAAGCCCTTTCACAAAAGACTATGCACAAAACCCATAAACTAGGCCCTTTGTACATATACTTGGATTTAATTACCCAAATGAATTCCAAATCCAACCAAATTAAATATGTAGGCTCCATAACACTTATGTAACATATTTAATTTATTTTGGTCCAAGAAATAGGCTTCTAAGGCCTTCTGTTTTGGAGTTGGCATGTGGCCCTTCTTCAGGAGGGCTTCTGTGCTAACTTCATTTCTTTGGTCCTTTATAATTCCTCCAATAGACCTATTAATTATTATATCAGCCCTATAACACTTATAGTCCAATAATAATTAATTATGAAATACATTATTTCAATTAGGTCCAATTTTGCAGAATATTTTCTCAAAAGTTTCGCGAGCAATTTTACTGGATCATAATTAATTATTCTCTTTAATTAATTATTATTTATTCACTTCTCTATCCCCATAATAATATCAAATATTATTATTATTTTCATTTTACCATTTTATCCTTTTTCTCTATATGTGTGTGACTTATTGGGTTCCTGTCCATGTTGGCAGTATAATATGTAATTGTTAGTTCTATTCAAAACTCACATGATTTAAACTCCTTTAAATCATTTTATCAATCCCTATTGATATTCTTGATACATTATTATACAAGTCATGATTGGCCTCTAGCTAGACATCATGACTACCCAAATGTCAGGAAAGTCAAGTGGTTTGACTATACTTCTCCATAGAAATAGTTACCGTGCAATTACTCCTTTCACCACTCTTATCTCAATAAGATTCTGAGTATGGATTTCTGTCAACTCATATAAATCTAATCATGTATGTTCTATTAATTCAACCATTATTCCCAAAATGCCCTCCATGGATCTCTATCCATCTTGGCATATTACTCTGGCAAGAGATTCTCTGAACAAGTCAATTATAAAATCATACGAGATAACTTCCCTTATTAAATCTGGGATGGTGAATCCTTTGTCAATCACTCAACTATCTTCAAGTAGGTCATGATATATCCAATCTCCTAACTATGTTCACTCCCAGTTTGAAGTAATCAGTTATGGAGTCAAAACATACCACTTGCTACTTAAGATAACTTTGGTGATCTCAAGTCTAAGGATACTTGCACAATCACTATGAAGAGATTGCTCATTGACATAGATTTAATATCCATGTGAGAAATCTCTATGCAGGTCTCCAATGAACTTGTTCTTCTAACAAGCATCCACATATTAGCTTTGATTATCTTCCATAATTACAGTTATGAGAACCACTGCTTGAACCATTCAAGAAGTATAACATATGCTAGTCTGTCCAAATTAACAATATCCTTATCTTGTTAATTCTATGACTAAGGATATTTAGATATTAACACATTTGCATGCAATAGACATCTCATATCATGAACACTTTCATGATTGCCTTTGCACTGTGTTTATAATATCTTGGACTTCATTTATTAATTTAAGATTTACAAACTCATGTATTTAAACATAGCATTAATAAATGAATGATGCCTTTTATTAAGAATATAAATTTATACATATGAAAAACGTCCCTATTTCACGGGCTCTAGGGCATACTCTCTAACACAATCCAACTCCTTAAAATAATCAAACTTAAATAAAGAATTATGCATTTTATAACCAAACTCAGCATTTTAACAAAAACACTTAATGGAATCTCTAAATAGAATAACTTCAATCAAGATAATATACATTAGTTTCCTTAAGTGTGTGCATGACCAAATCATTTTAAGTATTTTGTAAGTCAAAACATCAATACCACTACATAGTGAAGTTTAGAATGATCGTATACATATGCATACAAATGGTTTCACACTTGAAATTCTAGAGACACCATAAGCCTCTCATTTAGCGCCAGAATCCGAAGGTCATCTCCACTAAACAACTCAAAATAGAACTTAAAAATCACTTAGGTCATTCAAAGGTTGTAATGGGGCTAAAGGCATAGTTATCAAAGAATGGATATAAGATAATTAAAAAGAATAGCCACTCTAAGACAAAATAGACTAACAATCCCATTCACTTAATCAATGAATAACTTAATCAAACTTGCTTAACCTTTCATATACTCAAGCACCTTTTTAGAAAAACATACTAAAATTCTCTTAACTTCCCTAATTCATACCTTTTTAGAAGTTATCATTATTTTTCCTTGTAACTACCCCACACTTATCATAGATGCTAGCTTTTATTTTCAAACTTCTTCTTTTTTTTTTAACCCGTTGATGCTAGCAATAAAATAGCGGAAGCCTGAATAATAACAAGGTAGTTACAAAGTAATTTTACACTTGTCTTCAAAAATAACTCTTGGCAATATGATTTCTCACTACATCCATCAAGATTTTAACTTCCCAATAATCCATTTAATCCTAAAGTGGCCAATTCCATAAGGCGAGATAAAAGATTTTTAGGTTATATGGTTGAAAATTGAGTGTAACAAGAAAAATTATTGATGGTACGCATTAAGTATACCATTTTTAGGCTCAAATTGGCTTACAAAGGATAAAAATTTCATAAGGGTATGAAAAGGTCTTTAGAAAGTTTAACAAGAAAATTTTTGCCTAAACCATTTCCTAAGTCATTTGAGTTGCTTATATGCTTTGAAGGGTGATGAGGAAGGTCCTAGTGCTCCAAATTTCCTTACTTCACTACTTCATTATATTGTTTTTCTCTAAGTTCAAAACTGGTCTTAAGTACTTTTAAGAGAATGGAAACTAACAGATATTTATCAAGTTAAAGATTAAACTATGTAAACATTTATCAAACAACATATTTGTTCTATTGCTAAGCAAAAATTCTAAACATGCATATTCTAACATTTAAGTTCAACATGTTCATAATTTTGAGGAAAGACTGGGCAAGCTAAGTTCTTATGCAAACTAGATGATAAAGTTGAACTATGTAAGTTTTTAATAAGTTTTACAAACTTGCTAATGTAAAAGCAACACAAAATATCACCTTAATTTAAACAAGAAAAACATAACAAAACACAAAAACACAAACATAGCAAAACACAAAACCGATTTATGAAGTAAATGAAGAGGGTTGGAAGTATCAACTCCCTGAACAAAATTGAGCTTATGGCTCCACCCCTTCCTAAAAATTTGCTTCCCATAGTAAATGAAGAAAGACTATGCTGATGGAGGCATTGGTGGTGGATACCACTGCCAAAACTAATGCACAAATCTCTCAACAGTTTTCTTGACATCCAAAATTGTATCTTGTAATGTCTTAATTATTCCTTGCATTTGAATCAGGCGAATCTGCTGTATATCCATCTGACTACTCAACTGATTGAAAGGAGCCTCCCACTTAGGTGTAGCTGGATCATCCATAGGTGGATTTTTGGCTAGTGTAGCTGCCTCTTCATTAGGCTCATCGGGTTGCTCATCAAGATGGATGTTATTTTCCCTTAAATATTCCTCCCGTGTAGACCAATGGCACCGTGGCTTAGATATCAGAATCTTCATTATCTTTAGCATAATATTATCAATGCACGGTAGATCTCCCTTCATTGGATGGCCTATTGTATGGTGACCAACTACTTTTGCCAAAATTGTAGCAATCTAGCCAATGGAGATGTTATTGACATTATCAGGCATTTTTTGTAACTCCGTAATCTTGTGTGCGATAATCAATGCCTATTAATAAAGATGCCATCTACCATACACAGAAGAAGCATGGTTTGTGAAGCATTCACTATGCTTGCATTCTTCAAATTGTTGTAGACACTCCTGGTTAAAAATCTATGAATGATCCTTAGTGCATGATCTCTTAAGGCGTGAACCTTGCATCTTTTCCCTCTCCATGGCTCAGGTTGCAGTGGATCTTGGATTTGCTCCCAATTATCCTTAACAGAAACCTCAGCCAATTCAACAAGAGAATCAGGCAAAAATCCTAAGTATTCGAAAAAATGCTTGAAAGTCAATGAATATCCTTTCTTTCTAAACTTGAATCCAACTATACCTGTGTTATCACTATCTCCCTTAAAATAGCACTCAAATGAATATAAGAAATCTCGTGCCATGTTGGGGTAAACCTTAGGCTTTTTATCTATGAACTGTTTCCACCTAATATGTTTAATTAACTGGACTACCTCATTCCATAAGTTACCAACATGAATATTAAGAAAGAATTGACTCAGGTATGTCAGTTGAACATAGGTGCAAGCATTGAAGTAATCAAATTGATCAACCTTAGCTCAGTCCATATAAGATGGAATACGGATACCAAAAGAACTTGCAACGTCAAGGTTTTTAGTTTTCTTAGGTTCCATTGAAAAATAAAATATAAATGTGAGTGTAACATGACAAGCTAAATTCAAAGAATTGAGTAATAAGAAATAAAACACCATGCAGTAGGAAAGACTATCCTAGGAAGAAGGGAATGAATAGGTACTTACGTAAAGATGATATGACAATAGGAACCCAATGTGAGTGAATACAAAAGGCAATGAGAAAGGAACAAAAACGAAAGAGGGATAGCCACATATTTTCATTGATAAAGCAATGCAAAGATATGAGAATGAGCATGTACAACAATGGAGAGGTAATGAATCATGAATATTGATCAAAATAACGTCAACAAAAGAGTTATGTGTACGTCAAAATAAATGTAAAATTCATTGACACATTTTATTGAACATGTGGTGTGTGCATGTTTGAGAGTCAAATTAAATATCATAAGGAGGTGCTATTGCCACCAAATTTAACATGAAACATCTATTACATGCATATTAGGTACACAACAAGCAATATTGCCAAAAGAAAGTAGCATGAAGTATAAATGTCATGTTGAAAGTGACATAAATGATGCAATTTAACAAGCTAAAATTAAAACACAAAATTGCATTAAATGGCCTTTAAACAAAATAAGAGAGTGTATACGTACTTAAAGATGAAGAACCCTACAATTGTTTGCATAAATTATGATGAGGAGATGAGTGAGGTGTGTGTTGTGGGTAAAACATGAAAAATAAAGGATGAGGAGGAAGAAAATGATGAAAAGGAGAGAGAAATGTAGAGAGGAGAGAGAAAAACTAAAGAAGAGAGAGAATGTAGTGGTCGAAGAAGAAAAATGGTGGTGAGTGGTGGTGCATGGCCGTGGAGGCGATTTGGGCGAGGGTTAAGCAGGGGCAGTATAGTAAAATAAAAAGGAAGAGTGAAAGAACAAAGAAAGGAAAAAATTAATTTATAGGCAGTGGAGCAGTAAGTGGTCGCATAGGGCTAAGTGAGGAGAGACCCGTGGCCGTACAAAGGCTATAGGAACGATTCAAGTGGGCACAAATGGCATTGAGGTAGGCTTCACGCGAGAGTACATGGGGCTACTGCCATGTAGACCCCAATCACGCGGGCACGCAGGGCATGAGGAGGAGCCACCCGCTGGTGCACAAGGAAGTTGGACAGCTCGTGTGAGAGCGTAGGGGAAGGGAAAGAGGCACGTATGGGGGCAAACTACTGTACTCGAAAAATTTTCTAATTGATTGAAAACTAAAATTCATTTCCAAAATTCTTTTGCTCTTTTATATGTGCCTTCTAAATTTCAAGTTTTCAAACTTGATTTTTCATTTTAGAGTTGAACCACAAATGTTTAAAAACCAATTTAAGTTCTTCAATCTTCATGATCTTAAAGACATTCTAATATATTCCTACAATTAAATCATGAATCAAATTTAATAAAATTAAAACCAACCAAAAACACACAAAAATAATAAATTACTTACAAATAAGTAGAAAGGGAGAAGATATTGGAACTTCTGAGTTTAAGAGTCCTCAGCTAGACTATCAAACCATTGTTAGTAATCCTGAAGCACCATGGTTGCCTCAGCAACCTTATGTTGTCCTACTTCGTATGGTTTGATTCGATGTCCATTTACTTTGTATTCACGACCATCTTTAGGATTTTTTATCGTTACAACTCCAAACTAGTTGCTTGTCAAGACTTGATATGGCCCGAGCCAGTTGGATTTTAGCTTTTACGAAAACAATCAAAGACGACTGTTATATAAAAGCACTAACATACCAGGAAAAAAGTCTTTTACTTTTAAGTGCTTGTCATGCCAACGTTTGGTCTTTTCTTTCTATAATGCTGCATTGTCATAAGACCATTTTCGAATTTCATCAAGTTCGCTAAGATGCAATTTTCTCTTCTCTCCTGTACTTCTCAAATCAAAGTTAAGGAATTACGTAGCCCAATAAGCTTTATATTCTAATTCTACTGGAAGATGACATGCTTTTCAAAAAACCATTCTATAAGGAGACATGCCTATAGGTGTTTTAAATGCATTTTTATAGGCCCATAGAGCCTCATCTAATTTCTGAGACCAATCTTTCCTAGAATTGCTAACTGTCTTTTCTAGAATTGATTTCAGCTCCCTATTAGACACCTCTACTTGTCCATTTTCCTGAGGATGATATGGGGTAGTTATTTTGTGTTTGACTCTGAATCTCCTCGGCAAAGTTTGAAATTGATGGTTGACAAAATATTTTCCTCCATCACCGATTATGGCTCGGAGTGCTCCAAACCTAGTAAAAATGTTATTTCTAATAAATTTAAGCACAATTCAGGCATCACAAGTTCTAATGGCTATGGCTTCGACCCATTTACTGACATAATCTACTGCCACTAAAATATACTCAATACCAAAGGAATTTAGAAATGGTCCCATAAAATCTATGCCCCAAACATCAAAAAGTTCTACTTCTAGCACATTATTCATAGGCATTTCTTCTGTTTTAGAAATATTACAAACACGTTGACATTGATCACATATTTCAATAAACGATTTGCCATCTTGAAATAAAGTAGGCCAAAAGAAACCTGATTGGAGGACCTTTTTTACCATGCGATTAGGTCCATGACGGCCTCCAACTTCTCCTCCATGGCACTGTCGTATTATATCTTCTTGCTCAGTTTTTGGTACACATCATCTAAGCACTTGATCAGAGAAAATCTTGATGAGATACGTATCATCCCAAAAGTAATGTTTGGCATCTATTTGAAGCTTTTTCTTTTATTACCAAGTAAAATCTTTAGGAAGATAACCTCCTACAAAAAAATTAGCTATATTAGCGTACCATGGAACAAAATTTTCATAATTATAGAAAGTACAAATATGTTCATCGGGAAACAAGTCTAAAATTTCTCCCTTTTCAATGCTAGCATGATCCAATCTAGATAGATGGTCAACTATAAAATTCTCAGCTCCTTTCTTATCCTTTATCTCAATATCAAATTCTTGCAGTAGCAAAACCCATCGAATAAGTCTCGATTTTGAATCCTTCTTAGTAAAAAGGTGTCTTAAGGCAGCATGTCTAACCATACAGTAACTTTGGAACCCAGGAGATAAGATCTGAATTTTTCAAAAGAAAATACTATCGCCAAAAGTTCTTTCTTCGTAGTTGTATAGTTGACTTGAGCTCCGGTGAGTGTATGACTCGTATAGTAGATGGTATAAAAAATTTTCTCCTTTTGCTGTCCTAATACTGCTCGAACTACATAATCACTAGCATCAAACATAATTTTAAAGGATAAACTCCATTCCGGTGATGCTATGACTGGTGCACTTACTAACTTTTGCTTTAACTAATTAAAAGCCTGTAAACACTCAACATTAAAGTTAAATGCAATATTCTTAAGTAGTAAATTAGATAGTGGCTTAGCTATTTTGGAAATATCCTTAATAAATCAACGATAAAATCCGGCATGACCAAGAAAACTTCTAATACCCTTGATACTAGTCGGATGAGGTAATTTTTCTATCACATCCACTTTTTCCTTATCTACTTCAATTCCTTTTTCATAGATTTTATGCCCTAGGACAATGCCTTCTCTAACTATGAAATGACATTTTTCCCAATTTAGAACAAGGTTTGTCTCTTGACACCTTTTTAAGACCAATTCAACATTATGTAGACAAAACTCAAAATGAACACCATATAATATAAAATCATCCATAAAAACTTACATGAATTTTTCAATAAAATCATGAAATATGGCCATCATGCATCGTTGAAATGTGGCAGGGGCGTTACAAAGACCAAAGGGCATCCTTTTATATGCAAATGTTCCATACATACATGTGAATGTGGTCTTTTCTTGGTCTTTTGGGGCTATAGGTATTTGCATATACCCCGAATATCCATCTAAAAATAGATAAAATATATTTCCTACCAGTCTTTCTAACATTTAGTCTATAAAGGGCAATGGAAAGTGATCTTTTCTAGTGGCATTATTTAATCTCCTATAATCAATGCATACTCTCCATCCCGTTACTGTGTGTGTAGGAATTAATTCATTATTCTCATTGGTTATGATAGTCATACCCCCTTTCTTAGGTACACATTGAATTGGACTAACCCAACTACTATCAGAAATGGGATAGATAATACCTATATCAAGGAGTTTGAGTACCTCCTTTTTCACCACTTCTTGCATTGCTAGATCTAGTCTCCTTTGGGGTTGTACCACCGGTTTGAAGTCATCTTCCATAGGTATTCGGTGCATATAATAACTGTGGCTAATTCCTTTTAAGTTGGATGTTGCCCAACTAATTGCTCCTTTATGTTTTTTAAGTACCTTAATGAGCATCGTTTCTTCCAAACCTATCAATAAAGATGAAATAATTATTGGTTCTGCATCATCTCTTAAAAATACATATTTCAAATGAGATGGAAGTGTTTTAAGTTTAGAATTATCTCCTTTAGGAGGGGACGGTTCATCCTCCATATTTTCACTGCAATCCTTTTCCAAATCTTGTATAAACTTCTTTTCCTTAGCTTATAATTCTTCCATTCTTTTTAAATGCATCAAACATTCTTGAAGCTCATCATCTAGAATGATTTATGCTTGCTTTGTTTTGACACACTTTTGAACACTATCAACAAAATAAATTGATTCTTTAAAGTCATATGAGTGGTGTTTCATAATCTTATTTACATTGAAGACAATTTCTTCCTCATTGAACCTCAAAGTGACTGTTTGCCTATGAACATCTATCAAAGCTCTTGTCGTGTTTAAAAATGGTCTACCCACTATCAAGGGTACCTTCCTATCCTCTTCTATATCCATTACTACAAAGTCCATAGGAAAGATGAAATTTCCTATTTTTACCAATAAATCTTTAATAATATCCTTCGATTTCTTCATCGATCTATCTACTGATTGAGGTGTCATTCGGGTTTCCTTTAGATCACCTAAGTTTAATTTCATGCAAATTGATTAAGGCATCAAGTTAATACTAGCACCCAAGTCACAAAAAGCATGTCCAACAAAATTCCCTTCTAATTCACAAGGTAAGGTAAAACTACAAAGATCTTCTAATTTTTCAAAAATTTTATTCATTAAAATAGCACTGCAATTATCGAATAATTGAACCGTTCCTATGCCTTCTAGATTCTTCTTATTAGTGCAAAGCTCTTTCATGAATTTAGCATATTTAGGCATGTGTAATAAAGCTTCAGCAAATGGTAGATTTATATATAGCTTTTTAAACATGTCTAAAAATCTAGTTAATTGTTCATTTTGCTTTTCTTTTCTAGCTAGAACAGGAAAAAGGTAATTGAGATTCATCAAGTACAGTAGAAACAAGTTTTTCCTTAACTTAACCCTTCTCAACCGTAAGAGGTACTTTCTCAATATGTTCAGAATTACAAATACTTACCTCCGTTGTTGGTTCCACCCTTTGAGAGGAATTCTTACCAATATCAGTCTTTTCTAATTCCTTTCTACTTCTTAAGGTAATTGCCTTAGCTTCCTCCTTTTGATTGCAGTCTACATTGGATGGAAATGTTTCTTGAGCCCGGTTGGATAGTGAGTTAGCAAGTTGCCCCATTTGGTTTTCTAGATTCCTAATGGATGCCTCTTGGTTCCTCATCCAAATGTCTTGTGATTTCCACCTAGCATCTTGATTAGCCAAGATTGAATTTTGGGAGGCCATGAAATTTGCAATCATTTCTTTTATGTTTGATTTCTTCTCTTATGGAGGCAGAGGTTGAGACTTTTGAAATCTCGATGGTTGATGATATGATTATGATGGGTATGTAGTTAGGTAATGTGTTTGAACTAAATTTTAATATGGGGGATGGTTATTTGAAGGTTGATTATGGTTAAAGGGAGGTCTAGGTTGAGGGTTAGAAGTAGATGCTTGATTACCTTCTCACCACGAAAATTTTTGATGGTTTTTCCATCTCGGGTTATAGGTATTGCTATAGGGATTTAAAGCATTCACTTCCTGCATAAGCATCACATTCATTAGACAACATGGAAACATTTTTAACCTTAAGTTCATTTATTTCTCTTAAATGCTCTTTTCTCATTAATTCTATTTAAGCTTTTAACATAGCTATTTCATCTATATTATGAACTCATTATTTTCTTTATGCTACTCTAGAGGTCACCCATTGAGCGTCATTGGTAGCCATCTCATTAAGAAGTAGGAATACTTCTTTAGGAACTTGGTTCATAAAACTACCATTTGAAGCCGCGTCTAACAAAGACCTTGTTGATTGATTAACACCTGCATAGAAAATATGCATTAGTTGATAAACAGAAAATTTATGATGTGGATAGCTTTTTAAAAGTCTCATAAATCTTTTCAATACTTTATGAAATGGCTCCTTATAAAATTGTTGGAAGTCATTGATCTGTTTTCTAATGAGGGCTATTTTGGTAGGAGGGAAAAATTTACACAAGAATTTTTCTTTTATTTGTTGCCAAGAATGAATGGATTGATCAGGTAGCATTTGTAGCCAATCCCTAGCTTTTCCTATGAGGGTAAATCGAAAAAGTTTAAGTCTAATTGCATCGGTTGATACATTTGGAATTTGAACAGTGTCACTAACTTTGCGGGATCGTCTATGTCTGAGCCTGAAAATTGGTTTTTTTGTACCATCGTGATGGTAGCAGGTTTAATTTCAAATGGCTGGTGGTGAGAAATCCTAATAGTTCTATGCTCTTCATTCCACCTAAGGAGAGCATAGTTTCTAATGGTCCTAGGTCTAAACCCATTCCCTAGAGCTGTATTAGGTATGTCTTGCTCTTCAATCCTAGGTGGTGGTGGATCATTCATGTTGCCTCTTAGCCTTCTAATCCTATGGAATGTTCGTTCAATTTTAGGGTCTACGGGTAGAATAAGGTTGTTTCTCATCATAAACTAATAACACCTGAAGAATTTAAAACAAAAAGCAGAAAATAGATAAAAAAAAGAAGAAAAACACATAAAAATCTACTTTAAAATCAAGATAAATAAACAAATGCCAATGTGTACCTCGACAACGATGCTAAAAACTTGATCGGTGTCTATCAAGTGTACTAGATGGGCTAGTAATATAGGAAAGTATAATTATGACCCTCTAATATTAAACCCAAGGGAAACCTGTGTTTATGTGAATGACTTGAGTTTTAAATCAAAATTTGTGTGTAGAAGATAGAAAAGAAATCCCAAAAGTTGTGTAGTTGAAGATTGAAAACTAAAAACAGAACTTTAATACTAAAAATAATAAACTAAAACAATGAAAGATTTTAAAATAATTAAATCAAATTTAAAACAAAAGCAATAATCAAATGAGGTAAAAATCAATATTTAAAAATAACTTTCACTAAAAGACTATCCACCTTAACTAATATTTTTATGACTTAATTAAAGAGAAACACAAGTAATTATGAAGAACTCAGATAAATAAAATCAGATAACTTAACTTAAGATTATCATTCCAAGCATTAAAATTCTCTTATTAAGAACAATCCAACATTTAGCGTAAAGATCTAAGTTAAATCTCCTAGATGTCTATTAAATCATTTTTTAAGTAAATTAAACTTTCAACTATTCTTAGTTACACTTTTCTTAATCTTAACTTACCTTAATTAACACAAAATTATATCTAGTGAAGAATATAATCATGCATTAACAATAGTAAACTTAACCTAAGAACATGCATACCAATGATTAAAATAAAAGTCAATTATTAACCAATAATTAAACAAGTTAACAACCAATCTTCAGCTAAATAATGATAAAAATGTGATTTAGAACTAAGAAATAATCAAAACTTGCATTAAAATTAAGCACAAACTAAGTTATAACAATAAAGAGTTAAGGATTCAAGTATCCTTTAGAAAAAGTTAAAGAAAACTACTCACTGCACATGTTTGAAAACTAAAACAAAGCTTTAAGAAAACAATAAAGATAGAGAAAATAGAAAAACAACATAAAACTAAAACTATTGAATTCTTCTAGCTCATGATAATTGATGATCATTCCTTTGGTGTTAGAGTCTTCTATTTATAGGCAAAATAAGTTGTAGAAGTCTTCTAAACTTCCTTAATTAGCATAGGAAAAAAATTCTTCTTCAACTGGAAAATGCTTTGACGTATCGGACTTCAAATTGCACGGCCAAGCAAAACACTTCATTATTACATGCACTGCCATGCATTGTTCCTCAAAGAAGTGCATGGCCACTCATCTTCCTTTGGTTTTCCATACACTACTGTGCATGGCTTCAAATAATTGGAGTTCCACGACCACTTTCTATTTCCTTTTTACTCATGCACTGTCGTGCATGGTACAAAATGATATGCATGGCCACTCATTCACATGCCTTCCTAATTGCACGACCACTTAAGGTGAGGAACTTCCAAATGCACGGGCACTCATCCTTCACTGTTTTAAGATGCACAGCCACCCAAGCACTCTGTAAACTTCACGTACGTTTTACTAGCATGAATTTTCCAATTTCACAGTTTTGGCCCAAATCTTCTTACCTTTTACAATTAAATCCTTTTTTTTTCAAATTTACCCTGAAAAATACAAAAATTTGAAATTAACTCCTAAAATACAAATATAAACATTTAAACTATAAACTAACCAAAATTAAACCAAATTAACTAACTTAAATATCAAAAAACACACTAAAAACATTATATAATTCATACTTATCAATATGCATCTTGAAGCATATAAAATAATCATTATAAACAATATTGACAACCATACACTAGTGCTATATTAGTGCTATAATATTGTTAACTACATTTTTAAACCATAACAATTACATGCAAGTATTCCATTCATTTATTGGTTAAGCATAAATAACAATATCCATGCATAAAAAGTATTCTTATTCATTTTGAATACCAGTTATCACTATTAAACTATTATGTCTTTACCTTAACTATTATTCAAAACATTTTAAAGCATTTTAATATTACCCTTGCATTTATATCCCCACATAAATCAAATTCACAAGTTTTGAGTTCATAATTCACTCATTATTATCATCCAATGAGTCATACCATTGCTTATAAGTACTTTAACAAAATAGCACATTGTATAAGTACGATTTCCTGTATCATGCATTCCAAGTATAGAAAACATATTGAAGCCATCACAATGATTTTCATACATACAATGAAATAATACTCTTTCACTCCACATTCAAACTCTTCCATATGCTATACATTGTTTTTTATAAAAGTAACATATACATATATAATCTTATAAGAACATTAACTAATTAGATAATTGATAATGCATTAATGTCAAGTAAGTTTATATGCATGATTTCTTGGTCCAACATAACTAAGTGATTCTAATTTTCCACGTACTCTATTAATAATGTAGTCTTATATATGTATCATGTATTCCATGTACCATATTTAACCATCATATTGTAATAACTGTAATGTATTCATACTTTAGTTTAGCCTGCTTAAGTTCTAAAGGTGGATAATGGGAATGGTGGATACCTGAAGGTATCAAACTAGGTCTCGAAGGACAAACTTGGTCCCGTAGGACAAATAGGGATCCAAACGGGGTCAAACTGTACTTTAGACCGGTCAACCATACCCAAACAGGGTAGGCCATGACCTAAATGAGGTCAAATAATAAAGACCCAAATGGGGTTAAATAATAAAGACTCAAATGGGGTCAACGGTGGCAGCTGCAATATCCCTATAGGCACCTATCTATCCACAATTGAACTTTAGTAACAGGCAAATATATCTCTTTACTTTATTTTCATACTTTGCTTTACTTTATTTAATCACATGCATATGTGTATATGAAAACTCATGTGTAATGATGTCCAAGGTAAATCCTATCTGTGTTCATGTAATACTTTCTTTAAACATGTGATCATACACACTATTGGGTATTGCTATTCTCTACTTGAAATCAGTTCAAGGCATGTAGTCCCTTTTCAATCATGCCTATATATACATATATATACATAATTGTATAAATCTATTTAAAATGATGAGTAGGGTAATCATAATCATATACATGTGCATGAATGACTTCTATAATAGTATATCATGTTCATGAATAAGCATCTTCATTCCATGCTTTACTCTTTCGACATCATATACATATTGGTAACATACAAATATATTTTCATGTTCATTCATAATTATATATATATGTCATATCATGCACACTTTGTTAGTAAAACCTTACCATACTCGAAAATTGCTTTAAGGCATGTAAATTTTTCACATACAATTTTATATGACATTTACATAATTGTACATGAACATATCTCATTGTTCTCAAATGCTTTTGTAAAATAATTCATACACATAATATATGTAAGTATGTACATGTTATCTCAACTAAAAAATAAGTATAATAGTTCATATATTTGTTATATTATATGTTTCATTTTACAAAGCAATACTATCCTATATTCTTAAATACACACTTTATATGCATATTATTATTTGCATTTACATTGTATTACACATGTGTGTGTGTGTGTAATCATATGATAGCCATATATTATAAACTTTCATGTTTTTATTACAAGTTCTACTATATAGTAACAATATATCTTAAATCTCATGTATTGTTTTGTCATCAATACTTAATCTCTTCCTTTACAACTTATTATTATTATTATTATTATATATATCATTATGTTAATCATATGCTTAGTGTCACAAATTACCTTTATTTATGTTTAAAATACTCTATATACATTCCCAAATCCTTTTTAACACATCATTACATGTTCATATAATAACATTTAAGCACATTTTTCAATTTCAATTAAGCATCTATGCTTATAATACTTCATAAATGGTCATTCTGATAGATAAATTAACTTTAAATTCGTTAATCTATATATATATATATATATCTAAAGTTCCATCTTATTTACATGTGGTTCTTTAGCATAATGAGCTTTCATTTATCATGCTTAAATATTTTTTAACTTCATAGTATAAGTGCATGTTCAAATAAAAATTAATACTCTATCAATTGAGTATATAGATGTAAGCATAATTGCATATAACAAGCCATATAAGTATATACATATCATTTCAATTAATCATTTTACATGCTTTTTATAAATCAATGTGTTTCCATGTAGGCACACATTTAATGTAACAACATTTAAACATAAAAAAAAAAATCATTAGCTCAATGTATATTCCTTGTAGTCATAACAAAATTTAAACATTAAAAATTATGCCTTTGGAATTCTACACAGACGTAGAATTCCAAATCCAATTGAATGCCATTTGACCTGGAAAACATCTTTTTTAGCAACAGTTTCCTTCTACAAACTCGTTCCCCTATGTTTCTAGTTTCTCGAACAGCAAAAATCAGTTCAATATCATCTCTATAACTCATGATATTCACATTTAATTGAATACTATTCCCACCTACGGTGCTCTGAGCAGGTCCGAAATCAAGCTAAAATTTGATAAGTTTAAGGATAGAATTAGGCTTCACTTTCTTCATAAATATTATAGATAAATAAGTATAATTTCATCATAATTTTGAATTGTAGCATTTCAAAATCTATAACAAGAAATACACTAAAATTACTAAAATCTAATTCCATTCCATAGGCAGCACTTTATTGTACCCAATTCAGTTTTTATCACAGATTAATAAATTCATAAAATAAAATAGGTAAAAATTTTGAACAACCTTCCTTCAAAAAAATTGTGCTGCTACGAGTCTATTTAAAAAAAAATTGTCTCAAAGGATTTTGACTTCTTTACAAAACTTTATAGAAAAAAACTAAAACCTATTCCTAACACTAGGCAGCAGCTCAATTCAAATTTCAAGTTAATTAAGAGAACTTTGAGATATAATCAAGTATAGGTTTCTTCTATGAAATTTTATATATAAATTATAGGAGGAAGTACCAACAAAAATCAAGTCAATTGAAGGTTTATACCTTGATATATTCTAAAAAAATAGAAGTTGGTTCCTAATGACCCAAAACGGATTTTTACTTCCTTAATCTTCAACAAATAAATACATGCAATGTATAATCTTTTAGATTTCAACCTTAAAAATATATTATCAACTCAAAATACATTCCATTACATACTTATCCACTTTTATACAAATTAAATCCACATGCCAGATGAGTAAAAATCCCTAATCCCATACCATGGCCGAATTTCCCTTAGACTTCAATCTTTTGCAATTTCATTACCCTTAATCTTCTTGATTTTTCCCCTTTCTTCTACTTTACATATCACCTTCAAAATCCATAAATCCAGCCACATGCATTAGAAATTCCTTGAGAAAATAGAGAGAGAAAAGGCTATTCTTTTAGAGAGAGATGAGAGAGATGAAGGAAAAATCCATGTTCTTCTTCAAAATTCGTCCCTCCCCCTATATATACCCTCAAAGTGGTCTTTCTCTCTCCAACATGCAATGCTCCATAGTGTAAAGTGGGTGGAGAAGTCTCCTTTAGCTCCTCAACAAATTTGCATGTCAAAAATCTTCCCCTACTCACTTTTATTTCAAAATTCAAGCCCATAATATCATATCTCCTATGAAATTAACCCCTACTTAATCATTATTTAAACATTGGCCTCTAAATTTATATCCTTATTTAATTTAGCCCTCAAACCATTTTTTCCTTTTAATTATACCCTTATAAAATTCATACCATATAATTAACATATTCATCATATAATTAATTACAACTTAATAACACTTATGTCCCAATTAATCTCTTAACTATATTTTATTCCAATTATACACACTATATAATATAATATCAACTGACTATTGTATGCTCTGTCACATAAGACCATGAATTTATTAGATCTTAACTACTACTAATTTTTTCAATAATGCTTAATTAGACTTTAATAACAAGTTATTGCCCTTGAATTCTACTACGGTCTATTTTAGGTCCTTACAAATCTCTCCCCCTTAAGGAATTTCATCCTCGAAATTCATAATTGTATTATTTACTCAAATATATCACTATCATTCTTATACTTTTGTATCTAATACTATAAACATTTATTCCATACCATTTTTACCATATTTCCTTGATGCATACTTTGACTTTACTTGTTTCTCTTATAGCACTATCTCCATATAAGAGCAATCTTATCATACAATTACATCATGACTATGCTCACAAATATCCTGTCAATTTCCTTTTTTCAGTTGGGGCCTATACATGTAATATGATGCTTGATACTATGCTATGCTGGAATGATGCTTTCATGTATGCAATAAGATGCAAAGGCATATTCTCGTGTGTTGTATATGTTTTTCCCCATCCCATATGAAATGTTTAGTCGATTGCCTATACTAGATAAGGAAATACTGACAGACATATAAAGCATCGTAATTAACCTCAATTTCCTCATAGCAACTTTATGTATGAAATATTTTATCCACCAAATATAAAATTTCCTCATATACCATATTAAAATAATCTATATATACTCTAATCACACCATATACTATAATCCTAAACACTTTTCATATGCACATATCATGTAGTATTTGATATGAAATTAAGATCCCAAGAAAAATACTATCATATATATAGTCCAGTTCTTAAACTTCAATCATATACATTTACCTATATATACAATTATTCATGTATCCTCATTATCATATTCTATCAAATCATCTCACTTTAGTCTAACCATGGAAAAACAAGGATATTTGCATTGGCCAACACTTTAAAACTTCATATGACAACAACTCTAGACATCTATAACCCATAAATGACAAAACCTAAGCTTTGATACCACTAATTGTAAAACTCTTATCCTTTAACATATACATATCACTTTATCCTTATCATTACACAGGTTTTACGGTGCAACTTAAACATAAACCAATTATACAGGGAACATGTATTCATATTTAATGCATAAGAGTGCTAAACGATTAAAACTTTACAATATACATTAGATTCTCTTTACAAAATACAAATGATAAACATCTATGCATACAATATTTCCAATACCACTAAAACTTTATTATATACAAAGAGCCCAAAGTAAAAGTCTATAATCATCTCTCTCATTGACTTGAGTTGGCCATCCTGTAGTAGATATCACCCCAACAACCTATATGGATGAAACACTCGTGCTAAGCTATAAAGCTTAGTGGGGAACATAAAACATGAGGATGACCTCTTTTAAAGGCCGTCAAGATGAAACACATGTACATATGCATCTTGAAGCATATACAACAATCATTATAAATAATATTGACAACCATCTACTAGTGCTATATCAGTGCTATAATATTGTCAACTACATTTTTAAACCATAACAGTTACATGCAAGTATTCCATTCATTTATTGGTTGAGCACAAATAACAATATCCATGCATAAAAAGTATTCTCATTCATTTGGAATACTAGTTATCACTATTAAACTATTATATCTTTACCTTAACTATTATTCAAAACATTTTAAAGCATTTTAATATTACCCTTGCACTTATATCTCTACTTAAATCAAATTCACAAGTTTTGAGTTCATAATTCACTCATTATTATCATGCAGTGAGTCATGCCTTTGCTTATAAATACTTTAACAAAATAGCACATTGTATAATTATGATTTCCTGTATCATGCATTCTAAGTATATAAAACATATTGAAGCCATCAAAAGGATTTTCATACATACAATGACATAATATTCTTTCACTCCACATTCAAACTCTTTCACATTTTATACATTGTTGTTTATGAAAGTAACATATATATATATATATATATATATATATATATATATATATATATATATATATATATATATATATATATATATATAATCTTATATGAACATTGACTAATTATTTAATTGATAATGCATTAATGTCAAGTAAGTTTATATGCATGACTTCTTGGTCCAACATGACTAAGCGATTCTAATTTGCCACATACTTTATTTATAATGTAGTCTTATATACGTATCATGTATTCCATATACCATATTTAACCATCATATTGTAATAACTGTAATGTATTCATACTTTAGTTTAGCTTGCTTAAGTTCTAAAGGTGGATAATAAGAACAGTGGATACCCGAAGGTATCAAACGTAGTCCCGAAGGACAAACTTGGTCCCGTAGGACAAATAGGGACCCAAACGGGGTCAAACTATACTTTAGACCAGTCAACCATACTCAAACTGGGTAGGCTATAACCCAAATAGGGTCAAATAATAAAGACCCAAATGAGGGTCAAATAATAAAGACCCAAATGGGGTCATTAGTGGCAGCTACAATATCGCTATAGGCACCTATCTATCCCAAATTGAACTCTAGTAGTAGGCAAATATAACTCTTACTTTATGTTCATACTTTGCTTTACTTTATTCAATCACATGTATATATGTATAAGAAAACTCATGTGTAATGATGTCCAAGGTAAATCCTATCTGTGTTCATATAATACTTTCTTTAAACATGTGATCATACACACTATTGGGTATTGCTATTCTTTACTAGAAATCAATTCAAGGCATGTAATCTCTTTTTAATCATGCCTATATGTACATAATTGTATAAATCTATTTAAATTGATAAGTAGGGTAATCATAATCATATACATGTGCATGAATGACTTTTATAATAGTATATCATGTTCATGAATAAGCATCTTCATTCCTTGCTTTACTCTTTCGACATCATATACTTATAAGTAACATACATATATATTTTCATGTTCATGCATAATTATATATATATTTCATACCATGCACACCTTGTGAGTAAAACCTTACAATACTCGAAACTTGCTTTAAAGCATGTATATTTTTCACATACAATCTTATATGACATTTAAGTAATTGTACATAAACATATCTCATTGTTCTCAAATGCTTTAGTATAATAATTCATACACATAATACATGTTAGTATGCACATGTTATCTCAACTAAATAATAAGTATAATAGTTCATTTATTTGTTATATGACATATTTCATTTTACAAAGCAATATTGTCCTATATTCTTAAATATACACATTATTATTTGCATTTACATTGTATTACGCACATATATTGATTACCTATATGTGTACATACATACATACATACATACATACATACATACATACATACATACATATATATATATATATTACTTGTATGTATATACACTTTATTATTTGCATTTACATTGTATTACGCACATATATTGATTACCTATATGTGTGTATATATATATATATATATATATATATATATATATATATATATATATATATATCATCATGTTAATCACATGCTTAGTGTCACAAATAACTTTTATTTATGTTTAAAATACTTTATATACATTCCCAAATCCTTTTTCATATTTAACACATATTCACATGTTCATATAAAAACATTTAAGCACATTATTCTACTTCAATTAAGCATCTATAGTCATAATACTTTATAAATAGGTCATTCTGATAGATAAATTAACTTTAAATTCGTTAATTAATATATATATCTAAAGTTCCATCTTATTTACATGTTGTTCTTTAGCATGATGAGCTTTCATTTATCATACTTAAATATTTCTTAACTTCATAGTATAAGTGCATGTTCAAATTAAAAGTTACTTTATCACTTGAGTATATACATGTAAACATAATTGCATACAATAAGCCATATAAGTATATACATATCATTTCAATCAATCATTTTACATGATTTTTGTAAATCAATGTGTTTCCATGTAGGCACACATTTAGCATAACAATATTTAAACATAAAAAAATAATCTCAAGCTCAATATATATTCTTTGTGGACATAACAACATTTAAACATTAAAAATTTTGCCTTTGAAATTATACACAGAGGTAGAATTCCATATCTAATTGAATGCAATTTTTGACCTAAAAATGTCATTTTTAGCAAAAGATTCCTTCTACAAACTTGTTTCCCTATATTTCTAGTTTCTGGAATAGATAAAATCAATTCAATATAATCTCTATAACTCATGATATTAACATTTAATTGAATACTATTTCTAGTGACGGTGCTCTGAATAGGTTCGAAATCAAGCTAAAATTTGATAAGTCTAAGGACAAAATTAGGTTTCACATTCTTCATAAAAATTATAAATAAATAAGTATAATTTCATCATAATTTTGAATCATAGCATTTCAACATCTATAACAAGAAATACACTAAAATTACTAAATTCTAATTTTGTTCCCTACGCAGTACTTTACTGTACCCAATTCAGTTTTTATCATCGATTAATAAATTCATAGAATAAAATAGGTATAAAATTTGAACAACCTTCCTTCATGAAAATTGTGATCCTATTATTCTATTTTAAATAGAATTTTTTTTCAAAGGATTTTGACTTTGCTACAAAACTTTATAGCAAAAGTACTGCAACCTGTTCTTAACACTAGGCAGCAACTCAATTCAAACATCAAGTTAATTTTAAAAGAACTTAGAGGTGGAATCAAGTATAGGTTTCTTCTAAAAAATTTTAGATATAAATTGTAGGAGGAAGTTCCAACTAAAATCAAGTCAATCGAAGGTTTATAGCTTGAGATATTAAAAAAAATAGAAACTGGTTCCTAATTACCGAAAACGGATTTTCACTTCTTTAATCTTCAACAAATAAATACATGCAAGGTATAATCTTTTAGATTTTAACCTTAAAACTATATTATCAACTCAAAATACATTTCATTACATATTTTATCCACATTTATACAAATTAAATCCACATACAAGATGAATAATAATCCCTAATCCCATACCTTGGCTGAATTTCGCGTAGCTTTCAATCTTTTGCAATTTTATTACCCTTAATCTTCTTGCTATTTCACCCTTCTTCTACTTTACATATCACTTTCGAAACCCATAAATCTAGCCACTTGCATTAGAAATTCCTTGAGAAAATAGAGAGAGAAAGAGCTATTCTTTTAGAGAGAGATGAAGGAAAAATCCATGTTCCCTTTCAAAATTCGTCCCTCCCCTATATATACCCTCAAAGTGATCTTTCTCTCTCCAGCATGCAATGCTCTATATTGTAAAGTGGGTGGAGAAGTCTCTTTTAGGTCCTCAACAAATTTGCATGTTATAAATCTTCCCCCACTCACTTTTATTTCAAAATTCAACCCCATCATATTCTATCTCTTATGAAATTAACCCTACTTAATCATTATTAATACATTGACCTCTAAATTTATATCCCCTTCTAATTTGGCCCTTAAACTATTTTTCCCTTTTAATTTTACCCTTATAAAATTCATACCATATAATTAACATATTCATCATATAATTAATTAAAACTTAATAACACTTATGTCTCAATTAATCTCTTAACTATATTTTATTCCAATTATGCACACTATATACTATAATATCAATTAACTATTGTATCCTCTATCACATAAGACCATGAATTCATTAGATCTTAAATACTAATAAATTTTCCAATAATGCTTAATTAGACTTTAATAACATGTTATTACCCTTGAATTATACTAGGGTCTATTTTAGGTCCTTGCACATACCCTTTGGATTTAAAAATGCAGGTGTTACCTATTAAATGATGGTAACTAGGATATTAGATGACTTAATTCACAAAGAAGTGGAGTTTTATATGAATGACATGATTACCAAGTTAGCTACCCAAAAAAGTCATTTTAAAGTATTAGAAAAGTTCTTCTGGTGGATCAAAAGTACAACCTTTACCTCAACCCAAAGAAATACATATTTGGGGTCACTTCATATAAGATCTTAGGGCATGTGGTGAGCCAAAAAGGTATAGAGGTAGATCTCAATAAAGTAAAAGACATCAAAGAGATACTGGTCCTCTAGAAGGAAAAATAGGTTAGAAGGTTCTTAGGAAGAATTCATTACATAAATAGGTTCATAGCTAAACTAACTTTGATTTACAAGCCAATATTTAAGCTACCTAAAAAGAATCAGTCCAAGTTTAGCAGATGTACTTTGATAGGGTTGTGAACAATAAAGGAGTAGGATTAAAAGTAATATTAGTTACCGTGAAAGGAGAAAAGATGTTGTTAGCCAAGAAATTGAGGTACAAGGTCATGAATAAGGAGGCCAAATACGAGGTTTGCATTTTTGGGTTGGAGGCTTTATTAGATGTAGAGGCAAAGTCCATGAAAGTGTTTATAGATTCATCTTTGTTAGTATATCAAGTAAGGGGTGAATGGTCAGTGAAGGAAGAATGATTACTACCCTATCTCAAATGTCTGAAAGCTTTGAATAGCCAATTCAAGATCTGTACTTTTAAGTATGTACCTGGAGAGGAAAATCAACTAGCAGATGCTTTAGCCACCTTGGTATCAATATGGGATAACTCAAAAGGGGTAAATATGAAGCTTGTGCTAATTTTAAGTTCTGATAGGTCGTGTTTTAAAGATGAGTGGATTATGGATATCAAGGTGTATGGTGGAAAACCTTGGTATTATGACATCCAGAACTACTTGGAAAAGTTAGTGTTTCCTAATGAAGCCATTGAAAATGACTAGAGGATGATCCGCAAGTTGTTAACCCAGTTCATTACATTGGAAGGAGTGCTCTATAAGAGGTAGCCTGATGGAATCTAGTTAAGGTATCTGAATGAAAAAGAGGGAAAAAGGGTCATGGAAGCAATACATGCAGGAGTGTGTGGAGCACATATGAATTGTTTAGCCTTAGTGAAGAAGATCATATGCCAAGGATTCCTTTGGCTCATAATGGATGCTGATTATTCTAAGTACATCAGAGAGTGCCAACTATGGCAATAGTATGCAGATTTAAGGTATCTACTTATTTTTGAGCTCTACAACCTTACATCACCATGGCCATTTGCTGCATGGGTATAGACATTATGGGTATGAACCATCTGCCTACCTTAAATGGGCATAAGTTTATCATAGTGGCCATTGACTACTTTATCAAATGGGTAGATGCAAAATCCTTTAAAAAAGTAGATGCAAGAGATATAGCTAAGTTTATCAAAAGAAATTTGATATGCAGGTACAATTTACCTTATTATATAGTGTCAAACAATAGGTTACAGTTCTCTATTGAAACTAGGAAAATGCTTATCAAGTATGGGGTTTAAAACCATAAGTCTTCTCCTTATAGAACTCAAGCAAATGAAGTAATCGAGGTAGCTAATAAAAATGTCAAAAGAATTCTAGCTAAGATGGTTTGAACTTATAAAGACTAGGTGTAACACCCTATACCTGGTCTGGTAAACAAATCGAATATGGATGTCACAAATCGGTCTTTGCTCTAAATATCACTAAACAAAGATAATTAATGCTTAAATTATCAATTTCTCATTTCTTACTCTAAATTTTCTAAAAATTTTGGCAGAACCTCTCCTAAATATTCACAGCCTCCTGTAGATAAAATACAAAACAACACTTCAACAATTTAATCATCCAGATCCACAGCCTCAATCAAACTCCTACACAAAATTTTCCCATTCTCCTTTATAATGATTAAGCTTATCTATCTGTCACTGTATCACCAATTCAAAACTCAAATATTTTTTTCTCAATAACATTTACACAAAAATATTATCACATGTCTAAGCTAATATCACAGCATTGAATTTCAACTAAATACACACAAATCTATACTTAAATTATACAATTTAAGACCTATGTACATGCCAAAGTTTCAAAATACAAAAAATAACATAAGTAATTTATCTTTATTCTTAATTATCACCCTTTTAGCTGCAACAATCTATGAAGGTTACTTTCCTTTGTGTTGAGAAGATTGAATGTCGAATGAACCTAAGCGCGAAAAAGAAAAACCACGTGCTAAGTAAAAAGCTTAGTGGTGACTACCAATTTTACTTCACAACTGATGTTACATAAAACAATGTATTCATAATTTCCATACACACTTACCAATTTGAAAGATAACTATCAAGCAATTTACTATTTTTACTTTATCTAATGTATAATCATTAAAGCACAGTTAGTATCTCAGTCCATATGGTATTTTATTATAATTCATATTAATATATATGCACGTATACTATATTGTAACAAATACTCACGTTTAGTGTAAACATATATATATAATTCTATACTTCTGGTTTATCTTTCACATGTATTACTGATTAAATAGCATTTCCTAGTTTATTTATATAGATTTATTAAAATTTTATGGAACAAATTTTCTTAAGTCACACTCACATATGTACACATTTATATGTTTAATTATCATAACATTTAATACTCAAACGAGATAAACAGTCAATTTGAGTGTCAACCCCTAATATCAAATCGATATTTTATCTAATCCAAAAGTTTTAGTATATCACTAAATCCCCATATGCTGCATTCACATATTTGTTACATTATACATATCATAAGGTATTTTTGTAATTTACTTTAACATTTATACTATAGTAGTCACTTCTTAACATAAGAAGTTGATAATTATATATATATATATTCAACATTGTTACTCAATCTGTGACTGATGATACTTTACTAAGTTAATTTATTTCACTTTTCATTTTATTTCACCTGTACTCCATTTACATAAATGATTATGATTTTGCCCCTAGTTATCAACAGTAGGACACCATGAACCGAATAAGAAAATAAGAAAATACAGACAATAGGAATGTCCATACCGTAGAGGGGGTATGCGACTATTCCTAGAAGTGTCCATACCACAGAGGGGTATGTGGCTACTCCTGATGTATCTATAATGAGCCAGTTAACAGAATATTCCATATTTTCCAGAATAGTAACATAAAATACCCATACAGAAATAGAACACCGAGGGGTAAGTGCCCCTATGGCTAGCCATACTATCCTAGAGTCCCGGTTACCTACTGAATACTACGGGCATTTAGTCTATTTGTATCTAATCTAGTCTATTTGTATCATATTTCTCTCTCCATTGAGGTGCCTAAGATGAGATAGTCTATTCTTGACTTCCAAACAGGTGACCTATTGCTTGTAAGAAGTAGAAGTGGTGAAATCATAGGCACCGATCTCAAGAATAGTTATCCTCATAAGAAGCTGAGTCTAAATCCTCTGATAATACTTCGATAGGAAAGGGATAACCAAACTTAAGAACAGTGGACACCTAATGATGTCTTATCGATCCTTAAACTAGCAAGCATAGTAGGCAGTGAAATAAAAGGTATCCCAATGCAAGCCATATAGAGGGATGCACCTAGATGCTCTGTCCCGAACTATGGAAGTAATGGGTAGCCAGGTGCACCTAAAAATGATGTCGTCATTTATTAATCAAGCCATTCAGTCAACTCTTTTTTGGACTAACTCAAACTTGCATTGCAAGTGTTTGAGTATGACATATCTCATAGGATAAGATCCCATAACTTTGGCTTGAGGAGGAGGTTCTGACAACAGCTTCAACTTCTGATGAAGCCATATCTAAAAAAGGAAAAAAAAGAAAGAAAAAAGAGCTGCTAAGGTGGGTTGGATTCATCTTAGCCAAAAATAAGGAAAGGGAATAAGTGAAAATCTAAAAAAGGTGCATTTTCTAATAAGAAAAGCTAGTACAAAAACCCACAAAGGGCGTACTACCTTCAAAATAAGGACATACCTAAAGCAGCATGGGACTACCAGTGAGATGGGAATGAGGATCATGATGGGTAGCATCCAAACCAATGATTGTCTCAGCCAAAATTAGAGGAAAGGGATTGTGCCCTAGTCGTATACCATCCATAATGCTAAATAGTGCATAATCCCTAGTCATCAAATCATCGGTGCCCACTAGTAGGCATCTAGCAAAACAACAAAGTAAAATAATAGTAGACTGGAAAGTAGGCATATCATCAAAGTCTTTTATAACATCTATCAAGGGCTCCAAAAAAAAGGTACTCCTATAGGGTACCAAGCCCTTATCTTTAGAAGGAAGGATATTGAGAGCGTGAGCCATCTCCCTAGGATAGCCAGGAATAATGGAAGGCAAACATGGTTAAGTACCGGGGCTAAACCTAGCACTAACTATCTCAGCAAACTCTTTTGGTAGAGGGTATAACTCCTTATGTATGGACCTTAACATACAAAACCTCTTATTTTAATATTGGGTAGTAGCAAAAATTAAGTTTTTATCAAAAGATACTCTTCTCAAAAACCTCAGGTTGGAATATGGAGCAAAAATAAGGTCCTCCCATGTAAGGCCCCAACATGTACCCTTGAAGGATACATGTATTTTTAAATGATATTACGATAAATATATGTTTGGTTAGCTAATGCATTGTAAGTTGGGACTTAAAGGGAATTGTCTTGAAAGAGTAGGGGCAATATGGTCATTTTAAAATAACTTATACATGTGCTCAATTAGAGGAAAATGTTAATAAGGGGATCAATTGAAAAGAAAGAGAGGAAGTTTAGGGGAATAAATAAGAAAATTATGAAGAAGTAGGGAACTAAGTGAAATTATCTTTCACCAACAAAAAAGACCAATGGGAGGGTAACACTTAGTCTCCCTAGATTATTCTTGAAAAATGAAGGATTTTCAAAGGGATTTTATTGAAGGGATGGCCAACCACTTTATAGGTTGAAGGCACCCATTCCTCTCCATTATTTTCCCCTAAATAAACCCCAAATAACCCTTAAAAATTTAGCCAAGTAATTGGAGGAAAGAGGAATTAATGGTTAGGCAAATTGTAAGGTAAAAACTCTCTTTCTCTTCTTCTTCTTAATTTTTATTCAAGAGAGAAGAAAATAAACATTAAATTGAGAAAGTATATGATTGTTTATGTATATGAATTTATGCTATATTGAAGGACAATCAAGCAAGGGCAAAGAGAAAGAATAAGAAGAAACTTGAAGAAAGGATGTGAAGCTTTTTAAAAAGTTTTGGGAGTTTTTTTTCCTTCTCTATGCTATATGTTTATTTAATTCAAGTGGATTTATACGCTATAATAATCTTTTGATTGATGATAGAAATAATTGTTGTTTTTATGGTATGAGAAGGATGATTTATGCTTTAGAAAGTGAAATAGTGGACATCTGCTTAGGGTTCATATGAATAAATTTTAGTATAAAGTGCATAACTCCTTCTGTAGATGTTTGATTGATATGATTCGAGCTACAAATAAAATATAAGGAATGTATCTACAACCTTTTAGGGGAAATTGAAACCTAAAGCTATTCCTAAAATTTCCAAAATTGAGCTTGAACACTAACTATGTTTGTTGCCCTGCCATTAGGAGCATTTTGTATTCTTTAGTGAATATATAAAGATATACATGTTCAAATGAAGTGAATTTTTGATTTTTTAGAAACTAGAGACATAGATGAACAACTTTGTAGAATTTACTTTGCCTAAAAATATCTTTTACTAGGTCTAAAATGGCATACAAGTTGAAATTAGGAATCTATCTTTAGTAATTTTGGACCTCACAATAAACACCTTTTTGTTAATGACCACGAGGTAGTTCAAAATCAGTTCAGAACCAAAATAACAACTATGTCACGATCAGTACCTATTAAGTAATGATCGTAACCCTCCCTTGTTTGTTCCTAAACTTAATTTTTAGGTACCAAATTGTTACCAGAGAGTACCTTAACCTCCCTAAACACTTTTAGACCATTTTAAGCATAAAACTAAGGGTAATATGTAGTATAAAATGTGTGTAAAGCATAAAGAAATTGTTAAAATAAAGTCATAAGTACATAAGCATAGAATTTATATAATTGATGAATGTAAATAAATATGATTATTGATATACATAGTATTGCATGCCAGAAAGATAATTGATAATTATAGTGAAGTGTAATTGAATAATGATTAGCAAGTTGTATTGTGTTTCTAGTGTAATTGAATTTGAATAATGTGATATAGTGACATGATTTCATGCTTTATTAAGTGTATTGATACTATGATATTAAATGTATCGAGTGTATTATTATTAAATGATTTAATGAAAGCCTGAATTTGACATAGTAGTGGAAAGATAGGCATGCCTATAAAGGGGATAGTGATTGTAGCTGACTAGTGATACGATACTATTTATCAGTGTCGAGTGATTCGAGATTTTTATGTCTTGTCTGGATTATACTGTTTATCAGTGTTGAGTGATGTAAGACTATTATGCCTTGCCTATATGATACTATTTGTCGATGTCGAGTGTTTATACCCATATCCACCATTAATTGGAATTCAGGCAATAAAAATGATTGAAATGATAATTAGTGATAAGTCATTAATAGTGTATATGCCTTGATGATTTAGTGTGTTGCCAGTGTCTCTTAGTGATATTATTAGTGTGATTGATAATGATATTATGATGTTACTTAATGTATAAACTATCATTATAAATGTATGTGTTTTATGAAAATAAATGCAATTATGTTATTATGTTAGAGACTTTGACAAGAATTTAATTGCATTGTGTTAATCCCCACTGAGCCATTGCTTAGCATGAGTGCTCTTTCCATATAGATCTGAAGGACCAGTTTTCTTGTCAACATCTGCAGGCCACTAGGTGAAAAGCAAGTGAAGATAAATTTTTGGTAGTTTAGTTATGGTTGTAATATGTTTAATGTAAAGAATGTGGAATACCTATAATGAACTATTTGTAAATATGTTTTGAGTATGTATACATGTGTACTTGAGTAAGTAATTTAATAAAGTAATACGTGAATTAAAAGTAATAAAAGTGAGCATTACATCCCAGGTTCTCAGCTCATCCAACAATTCGTGTAATTTTGCAAGTGCAGAAGTCATGGTAACAGGGATTTTCAAACAGTCTAAGTGCATAAATAACGGGAAAAAATTACAGAAAGAAAAATGATCAAAAAGGAAAGAAAACGATAAAAGGAAGTAAGAGAAAATATCTGGTAGAAGCTTTCTTGAAAAAAGATGAAGTCAAAGGCATAAAGACCAAGGAAAGTTGGCACTATTTATAGAAAAGGGTTGACAATTTGTTATCCCTTAAGAGGCGAGCCACAATTAGCCTTTCTGTCACCTCTTGATGACAAAATGTATCTTTTTGCATATATCATGCATTGCACATACGTGTTGTTGTATTTTCTTTTGCTTTTATTTTTTATAGGGAATCCAAAAGCCCTATGTTCAAGATGAATGAATTTAGAAGACTTTAGACGTAATAGCTGAGAAATTCAAGAGGCACGAGGAATTTCAGGGAGTATTTTGGGTTTCTAGTAAATATACATGACTAAATAAATAATAAATGTATGTAACTAAGTAAATAAAATAAAATAGTGTGATAAATATGTAGCAAGGGTAAAAATAATGTTTTTTTAGGTAAATAATGTAAATAGAAATTAAAAAAAATGAAGAAGTAAAGCTAGAAAAAGGGGGATATCATGAGACTAATAAGAAAACATGTACTAAATATGCCATAATAAAAAAAAATGAATAACCCAAAAAGGAGAAAAGAAAAAGAAAAACATACAAACTCAATAAGTAAAACACTAATATTAAATCCTTATCAGGGAGCATATACTTACTAGCACAACCAAAGGGCAAGCTAAAGCACCCATACTCATCACAATAAGTTGTCTGAACTAGTTGAAATTAAAAGATGCACAACAAAGTGAAGTGCAAATATTTTCTTATCTTGGTAAGATCTTACGTCCCCTTTTGCTTGTTGAGATTTTACACAAACTGGAGTCAATTAAGAGTAGAATCACATTCCTTCCATTCTCTTTTGGACAAAGGAATTATTGAAAAGAAAGAGGATTGCACCATTGCCTAGGGTGTTAAATTCCTTTTTGCTAGGGTTGATGGGATGCCATATATGAAGTAAAATCACTATAAAGTTGACATGTCTTTGCTATTATGTCTAATTTTTGGAAAGGCCATCATTTTGGAGCCTTCACCACTAATGGCCTTGTGAAACTTGGATTATCACGAGGTTAGAATGGAATATTGTGAAAGCTAGAGCTATATAATGGTCAGAATGCCATTGTAGTAGTCAATGTTCATTTAGACTACAACTAAAAGGACTTTTAGGCAATGAACCATACTTGTTAGAGCATGGAATGTTTAGATTTAAACATATAAGAAGTAATAAGGCTGATGTTGGCAATAAGGAATTATTGGACAAGAGGTGAGAGCCTGATGACAATATAAATTTTGGAAAGACACGGAGTGAAATCATATGTGTCGACAACCATGATAATAATGGTTTTCCTGACAATTTGCAGAGTGGTGATATAGTTATTGAGAAGTGTACAAAATCTATCCAATTGAAGCACACTGATAATCCTATAGGCTAGAAGGTTATTTTGACCTCTAATGATGAGGGAAAGAATTATGTTGCAATGTCTCCAAGACAAAGTTCTATGGTCCAGAAGGTTGTTTTGACTTCTAATGATGAGGGAAATAATTAAGCTATATTATTTTCATGGTAGACCTATACATGTAAAAGGTAAGTTTTAGGTGTATACTATCAGTGAGTCCTCACAAAAGCATATTTGCTAATTTTTTTTTGTAGGAATATTCTCTCAAGTGGTAACTACACCCATAAAGGTGCCTCAACCCACAAAATTGGGAAGGTTAGATGTGTCTATAGATGACATAGATCAAAGATTACTCAATCTCCTTTGATTCTACATGTCGACAGGCTGGCACTAATCAAAGACAACAAGCAATCTGATTATACACATCAATAAACACGCACTAATTAGATACACTCAAGCAATCTGATTCTGCATGCCAACAAGCTGGTGCTAATCAAACATATTTAAGTAATCTGATTCTACATATCGACAAGCTGGCGCTAATCAGATTCAATTAGCTTGCCTTGATTCTACATATTGACAAACTAATGCTAATCAGATAGTCAACCTAGGGTTAACACTTCGATGAATTGATGTTAACTATCCGAACTTGGGTTCACACATCGATAAGCTGACAATAACTACCTAACCAAAAGACTTACTCCTTCAGAAGAAGGTACATGTTTTTCTGCATTTTATTATGTTTTATGAGTGACAGACAAGAAGAAGCTCTCATGAATGCCCATTTTTCAATGTGATAGACGGTACATCGCGGGAATTCCTTCTCGTCCCACCCCTCTTTTAGCTACGGCCGTTTGTCACCCTTCCAAAGGTATCTGTGGTTGGTTTTTGGGTCTTTATTTATGTATTTTATGTATTTTATCATTGTTTGCATTACATCTTCCATCCCTAAATGTTTATTTTCGATGTTGTATACATTTTTGATCCTATACATATGGTTAAGTGGGTAATTCTCCTTTCTGTATTTTATTATTTTTTTTTATATTTTCCTAATGATGCTAATTTATTACCTTTTATGGTTTATGTGAGTATGTGACTTTATCAATCTTAGGAGACTTTGTGAGGCATTTTGCATTAGGAGTCGTGCCTCAGTTGGCTAATGACCACCACCTGCCTTTCAGTTACTTTTTTCATTTATTTTACTTACTTCATCACTTTTGATTATTGATTATTTTTGTATTCTTTAGATGTATTTTATTTTGGGAATGTAATAGTCAGTAAAAAGGGTCTATTTCGGCACATTTAAATAAAAAGACGCTTAAATAATTTTTTATTAATTAACTTGGATTTTCATCAAAAATAGACCAATGTCTAATTTTCCATCAAAAAAATCATGTAACAATAAAAAGAGTTATTTGAAGAGATGCACATGAGGGAACTAATGTTCTCAACCTAAATGAATACCTTAATTTATGTATGTTATTTATTTACTTCATCGTATGATTTGCTTATGTAATAACTTAAGAAGGACTTTATTCTCTTTATTTATTGCTTTCTTTATTTGATTTGGATGTTTGTTTAATTTTATCGCCAATGCATTGTGTGAGAGAAGAGAGTGGATTAATGCTTAAAACCCTATTATAAAACAACATATAACCAAAGTGCCAAGTAAGGGTGATGTCCTGAACACCAATCTTTGTTTGGGCATCAAGAGGTTGAGATTCATTTCCCAGTATATTATTAGGTGATTACTTTGTGGCACATACCTTTTTGAGCCCATGGTAGATACCTTTAGGAGTTGACCATCAACAATAAATTAGGCCTAAATCCCTTTCTATTATGAAGTGACCAATTTTTGAGTTATAATGAGCCTTATCCAATCTTGAACCCTAAAAGCAGGCCTCCAAGAGCCTACCCAAAAGTGAGCCTGGCTCCAACATGCATCAAAAGTTGAATTCAAAAATTTTTTATCCCATTCTCCTTCAAAATCACACACTCAATTGCATGTTTAAAGAGATTTAAGAAAGTAACGAAGAATCAAGTGAATTTCTAGTATACTAAGGTAAAGTAGCATGTTAGTTTTTCTTTCCTTCCATTTCTTTCTTGTTCTATATTTAGGGAGCTTGAATTTTGAGATGGAGATAGATTGAGATGTATTTATACTAGGATTTAGTGGAAGAAATTAGCAAGAGTGAAGGAAAGGAGAAAGAAGGATGCTCGAGGAGGTGATTTAGCTATATTAAGAGGTATGAAAAACCCTTGATTTTTGTTTATATGCATGATGAATTGGCATGAATTGAACTAGTATAAGTAGTGTAAAAGATGTACAATTGATTCTTATGGGTTGTATTTTATGTTAAATTTTTTGTTATATCTTGATAAAGCCATAGAAAGTTGTTCGGAGAAACTATGTCTTGGTGACAAACTTGGAATTTGCTAAATAGTTTTTATTATTTTGTCAATATCTTGAACTATAGACCTTGCAATCAAGTGATTTAATTGCATATAAAACTTAAGACATGGTCCTATAGTTTTCATGAAGAGACCAGAACACAGTTTATCTCTAAAGTGTTCAAATGACCTGAATTTGCTCCATGTTTTGAGTAGTCTGTATTGATTTGGGTATAACTATTTTTTTGGAACTCGTTTTTAGGTGAATCCAATTTTTGTAGAAAATAGGCTCTTAATGGAGTAACTCTTAAGAAATGAATCCAATTTTTGTAGAAATTAGACTCATAATAAAGTAACTTTTTTGAAGAACTTATGACAGAATTTTATCCCAAATGTTCATAAAAATTTTCTTACGATAGAGCATCAATTCTATCTCTAAAGATACCTAGGAATAGTCTATATTATTTTATCCATAAACAATATTTTATGAGTCAAAATTACTTGATTCTTAATCTTTTGAAAATTTTTGATATAGTGGAAATTTTTTTAATAAGACACCTTAGCCTAATTCCATGGTCAAAAAAAGGTTCCAAATTGAATTTGGAAACTGCCCATCATTATTTTAAACATTAAGATGAGTGAATTAGATTAAAGATGAAATCTTTTAAAACTATTAACTAAATTTGTATAATCCTTGATGTTGTAGTAATGAAAAAGTGTTAGCTTAAATTATGAAACTAATTTTAGTGAATGGTCTATATGGAATATGAACATTATTGTGAAGTGTATGATAAAATAAATACAAGTGTTTAATATGTATTGTGAATTAGTGATTATACAACCTTCAATTTTTATGCCTCAACAATAACATAACCGTGGATATATAGGCATACTTATAAGGGATAGTAATTTAAACTACTAGTGTTGACACTGTACTAGTGTATAGTGTTCTATACTTATAGGGTATCTGATATTTTTAAGACTATCATATCTCTAGTGTTTGATACTTCTAGTCAGTGTCTAGTGTTTGATATCATTTCTAGTATCATTGTTTCCCATTATTCACCCTTATTGTTGTTCAGGCTATACAAGTGATCCCAGTGTAATTAAATCAATAAGTGCATAATAATGGATATTTCATGAATATTATCATCTATCTTGTTTTATTTTATTTATTGTATGTTTGTGATTGCATCTATGATAATAGCATGGATGTTTATTCCCATATAGGTTTACAAGTATAGTAGTGCAAGGTTTTTGAAGACAATATCTATAGGCCACCAAGATAAGCGTTCAACTCTATTTTTGGTATAAATTTTGTAATGTAAGGCCGATATAAGTATTATAAAACATTTTTGTGTGTATATATAATTTTATAATTTTTGATAAAAAAAAAAAAGAGAACCCATTATAAAATTGTATTCATTGTTTGAAGTAATAATTTTTAATAATATAAAAGAATATGTACTTAACATAATTAAGAGATCAAATATTATATGATAGTTTTGTTATAAATGTCAAGTTCATCTTATTGAGTTTTTATATTGAAATTGTTAGTGGAATTAGACTTGGTAAACGACTCAGATCGGGTGGGTTTAGTTGAAGTCATTTTGGGTTAAATTTTTCATTTTTTTTATGAGTCATTATTTTTTGGATCACTGTTCGTTTATGTCACTTAATTTTAGGGTAGCTTTGGATCGGGCCTAGGGTTATAGATAGAACAGAAAAATTGGACCGATTGGATGTGAAAATCAAACCATAAGATATTCTATATATGTGGGTTGGTTTTTAGTTTAATTGGTTAAATTTTGACTTTTTTGGTGTCCTAGGTCAAATTTTATGTTTTTATCACCTACTTAAAATATATAATTGGCATCATATATAACTCATCATATTGGTCAATTTGATTTTTTCAATGTCTCGATCAACTTTGACCACTGGTCAAGCTTGGTCAAATATATCGCTATTTATTGTGAAACCATGACCTATATTTTAATTTTAGTTTTAAGCATCTTGAATGGACTTATTTTTACCTCAAATTAAATCATCCTTTTGCTCAAATGGCACTATTCATAGCCCAAACAAATACTATTCTTGTTTCAAGTGGCATTATTCATTTTGGGAACTATTATTCACAGTCCAAAATATACTATTCACAAACTCAAAATTTTTGAGATGTTACATTCTTTTTTAGGTTTGAGATACTATTATTTGATGAGAAAAAAATTGAAAGAGCATGACTAAATAACAGTGGCAATGGAGGAAGAAGGATGAGCTGTGAGTAGTCAAACAATGACAGATCATGGCATGCAGTGAAGAAAGATCGAAAAAGGTAATATACAAAGAATAAAAATAATGAAGTACACAATACACTGTAGCCACTTAATTATTATTTTTCATTCCACCTTTTTTTATTTCCATTCTTTTATCCTTTTTGTAGCTCAAAATTTAAATAATTGGACATTTTTTCTTTTATTTTAATTAAATCTATTTTTTATAAAAAAAATTGCAATGGGGATATTAATAAAACGGTGCAGTGTTATAATGTGTGTGTGTGTGAGCGAGTGAGTAAATAATAATTTACAAATATATATGAAATAAAATAGAATTTAATTAAAAGAATTGGATTACGGTTTTGGGTTAGGTTTCAAAAATTTTTTGGTGGATTTTCAAATTTCTAATTTGGGTCAGGTTCGACCTTAAATTTTTTGGGTCATTTAGATTTAGGCCATTTTTGCTTGCTCCGGGTTTGGTTTGGATAAAAAATTTGCAGATTAAAATGGAACTAATGATATATCAGTATGTAAGATCCAAATATATGCTCTAAGCCTACACTGAAATGGTTATTAGTAGTAACGATTTCAACCTTTTTGACCCTTTCTCGTGAAGAATTATTTTAAAAAAATTCGTTATTTTTCTTTTATCTCACTATAATGCTCCTATTGATGCTGTTAATCATAGTTAACCTTATTTTAACTATAGTTTAGTTTAGATAGCTGACACAGTTAGTTATTATTTTTAGTTTGTTACATATCATTTCTTTTTTATGACTTTTTGCATATAAAGCATTCTTATGGCTTTACATCATAATTCAAAATAATATAGAAAGCTTTTTCTCTTCTTTGCTGTTGTCTCGACTCCATCCTATCTTCATACTCATGAGGATCCACATTAGGCATTTTGATCTTGCTTGTGATAAACCCTAACTTGTGTTTGCAGCTAATGCCTTCTTTAATAAAGTACTCTAGGTGCGATAATTAAAGTCATTAAATGGAAATGTACCATGTTGATAATAATGGAATCTTGGATTCTCAACTTACTCAAGAAGGAATTGCATAAGGCTTTTCTGCATGTGTGTTTTGTAAAGGATCTTTGGTACCATATTAGGAGAGAAATTGGTACTATTACTTAAGGTAACTATAGTCTTTCCGTGCACTTCACCAAGTTATGTAAGTTATAACATAAATTTTGATGCACTATACCTATTCCTTAATGTACATGTGGAAAATTTACTTTTGAGGTTTTTGACAAGTTTACAAAATTGAATGAGAATGCCAAGATTATCTAATTCTTGATAGGCTTAAATATGTCCTATAATCATATTCAAAATCAAGTATTAATTGATGATGCATTGGCAATGTTTATTTTATGCTCATCAGTGTGGAGAAACAAAGCTAGATGGCGGAGAATTTCTCAGAGACAAATGAAAATAATGCTTTAAGGGTAAATGTTGCTCATAGAGAGCATAATTTTAATGGAAAGCAAAAGAAGAAAGTCCAGAAGGAAGAAAAGTCTTAACTAAAAAAATTAATTTTACCGTTGGATTTTTACCGATGAAATGTTGCATTTTATCGATGGAAAAGGCCTTATTGATGATTTTTTTATGGATTACCGATTGAATTATTCCATTGGCAAAACGGTCATAGGTAGCAATTTACCCGTGGAAAAATCTATCGGCAAGAGTTATTGATGGATTTTATCGATGGAAATATAAAAAAATTTAGTTAATAGTTTTGTTAAAAAATCCATCGGATATCTCATCAATTTGACTTTTTACCAATGGATATTCAGCTAGAAATCCATCAGTAAATTTAATTAACAAAAAATATTAAATTATTTTTGAAAACATAGTGACAGTTGTATCCGTCGATATTTTATCGGTAAAAAATGACTTTTTTATTATTTATTTGTTTTAGATTTCTTTTCAAAAATTATATATTCCCCTTTTTAAAATATAATAAATTCAATACAAAAAGTCTAAAATTTAAATTGAAGGTATATATTAATTAATAATTTTATTAAATAACAAAATCAATATATACATCATTATGGAAAAACAACCACAAAAATCAAAAAGAAAAAAGTATCTATTGTATATTATAACATTTCAATTACTTAACTAATGCAAGGGTTAAAATGATCAACCCTTTATAAAATGACTTGATAATGTAAAATTTTATCATCACTTGACAATATCTCTAGCCCCATCATACGAAATCAAACTTAGCTCTAGATATAACCAGTTGGGGGCAAACCATACTTAAGAGCTATCCAAAATGTTTTATCTAAGGCCATTGCTCAATCGTCACCTGACTGTCGGTCCTAAGATTTAGGAAAAAAGAAAAAAATTAATCCCTTTCGAATAAAAGTTTAAGATCATTTGCTGAAAATAAAGGCGCTGTAATGAATAAAGCATACCTTGAGTTGTTCAGCAAATCACTCACATTGTACCATAGGATCATTCAATTCAATATATGTATTCTAAATCTGAACAGTTCAAGGACATTGACCATAAGCAACAAGAATTGAAATGATGAAGAAAACAATGAATTATATGAGCAGAGTAGCACAAATTAAAAGATGGAATGATTGTACCTCATGCTTGTTTATAAACAACTCAAAACATTCAGTCAAGCTTGGTTTTGATATATGCTAGAATTTCTGAAATTAGAGAAATATGAAATCTTCATCAAATAAATTAAAAAAAAAATTATAAAGAAACAAAATAAATAACAAATGGAGCCATAGAATATTTAAGCTTTCATTTTATTTTGGGACACAGAGCACAACAAGTAATGAATTAACCCTTAGAATTATGAATTCAAAGGCCAAATAACATATTCATTTATTTCATCTTAACAAAAAGAATGTAAAACAAGCATAAATCATCATTCATATACAAATATAAGCAATGAGCAGGTAAACAAAGTTATTACACAAGAAGGTGGTCAGGATCATAAATCTATAAACGAGAGGATACTAAATAGAAAGTACAAACATCATGGCATACACATGCAAGCATAAACACTGGTGTGCACACCCAACTAATCGTATGTTAGCAAACTGATATTATGAATCAAGAAAATAAATTAATACATTCTATCATATGGATACATATCTTTCTATATTGTGTAGTATACTTATTTCATGATTGTGCATGCATGTTTAAACCTTTAAATTTCAACATTAAAACATGCAAAATGGAAAAAAAAAATTGAATAACTATGCTATTTCACAATAACTAACCAGTTATAAGATTCATTAGAAATTAGAATACTTCCAATTTTTGATGAGTAAACTATATAAGCATAACATGGGAACTTTGTCCTAAGAAAACTTAGCATTCAATAAAAGCTCTTGCAACAAACAACAGTAAGATAAAATTTGTTGTAAAATCTCATACATAAAAAACATGAACTGGTGAACATGAATACAATGACTGAAGGAATAAAAAAAATAAGCACGTAAAACTTTTAAGGAAATAAAGTATTGCGAAAGGTTAGATACCTCACATTAGCCATCATTTGTACTTTAACACCACCACCATGTAAATCATAAGAGAACATTGTTGAAGAAGAAGATATTTTACTCATAATTCTCCTTTAAAGGAAAAATAAAACATAAAAGACTTTGATTAAATGAAACATGGCTACATATACCATTCCAAGTCAGACAAAACTCCCTATTTTCTTACCAGCAAAAAATACAGAGACATCCTTAAGGCGCTCTTTATTGCCTAAGTATTTTGTACTTATCTATGAACTTTAAGATAGACATAAAAACAAAAAATTTGTGAGGATAGGGATTTCTCCCTTTAGCTTTATGCAAAACAAGATATTTCAGCCTATTTTCAAAGTATTACAGCAAGATAAGCAAAATAGACATCAAAATGAGGACATTGAAGTTCACATCCAATGAATCACAGTACCCAAACCCTAATAAATTAATTAAATTGCTAACCATGCTTAAAGAAAAAATAGATATACCGTTGAATCTATATCATCATCCTCAGTTGCAGTAGCAGCTTTCTTAGCTTGGGTGCCAGAGTTATCTTTGGTAGAAGCTTGGATAAAACCTATATGCATACAAGTGTTCATGATAGATAATGATATAAAAAGGTATGGGTAAATATAAACATACTGATGATGAATTCATAGAAACAAAAAAAAAAAAAAAAAAAAGACATATAATATTTGCAAGCACATGTTCACCACCTAAAATAAATGCACTCTACAGCCAACTTCAAATTCAAGTTTATCCTAAAATAATTTGATGCCAAGATGCACATAATGTATCCATGAAATCCAACAAGAGAAATTAATATCAACATTTTAAATATGCAAGAAGCAAATTGAAAATGCTCTAAAAATCACTTTTTCTATCAAGGAATAAATAACATAGGTTTTCTTACAAAAAGCAAAGTACCAATTTGGCCTTCTCTTCTTGCTTGATACATCTCTTTTTATCCTTCTATTTCATCTTTAATTCCTTCTTATGCATACTGGTCAAACCACACAAATAGAAAATTGTTTGAAAAACATAAACCCCAAGGGAAACAAATCCATACAACAAATAATCCCTTTAAAAAGGTGTCAAATAGGTTGCAATAAAAATGATAATCAGATTACTTCTTAGTGCAGCAAAATCAAAAAAAAGGAGCTACTCACCCCCTGAACTTTTTGACACTGGAGCACTAACTGCTCTAAAATAGATTTAAATTAGAGAGCAATTAGATTTCTGCAAATAACACTCATATCTCTCTTGAAACATTATTATTTTTTCAATATATGGCACCTAATAATTATATTTGTTCATCAAATTCTCACAACATATTGGTTTCAAGTAGTTGCTAAATTTAAAGCAAGATAGTGTAATTTTTTACAAATCAAAATGAGTTACAACATAAGATAATTGATGCATTACTAAGAGAACACAACATGCTATTTACTGCAGGGAAAGAATGAAGATGTTTCTTCCATTTCAATTTTGTTGCATACAGTTAATAGGAACAAATAAAAGGAGATAACTCAATTTTTTTAGCCATAATTTAGGAAGTTAAATTACACTATATGTTACTTGAAGAAAGAGGGACCAACCTGCAAATGATGCATTGTTCAATCCTGCATTGAAAAAAAGAAGCATAAATAATTTAAATATAAAAGCAAATATGGCAACAAATAGATTGGTCAGGAAGAATAACAAATAAATCTGCATATATGGATAGCTAAGTGCCAGGAGAACTCAATAGATAGATTATGTGGGTCAAGCTACAATAACTAAATTGTACATTGTCAAAACATGTTAACATATCCATACATACACGCACAAAGAAATACGCTTAAGCATACCTAAGAGGAAGCAAATAAGTAATTAAAAGTGTTTATCGTGTTATAACCCAACAACCATGTTCATCAGCATGGATTTCCCAAGGGTTCAATGCTACTCTTATTCTTATAAAGCAATAAGCATTCATCTACTCTAATAGGACATTAAAGAATCTTGTAGTAAAAAAATTGAAATGATAACAAATCAATAGTAGATCTAAATTTTTACATTATTGTTCAAGAAAAATAGCAGATGAATGCATCAATTGATTCAAGAAATTGCCAAGTTACATTTTTAGTAGAGTTAATAGAAATAACAATAGCAGAACAAAAAAGGCATCAGTGCTCATAATAGACAATCACTCAAAATTACAAAATTGATTGATTACCCAAAATATATATGTAATAAAGCAACCTCATAGAAAATCTAACTATGCTTTGGCCTTACAATAATTCTGAAAACACCTATATAATAATTTTAGCTTCAGAATTGTAGTTCGACAAATCTGTCTATCACACATTTCTCTAATGACCAAAAAATTGAGAAGTAAATTGGGATAATAATAGCTAAATTTTATAACATAAAGAGACAAAAAAAGAAAAAGGAAGGGATCTAAATAGATCTAAAATGTAAAGAATTGAAAAAAGAGTGACCTTAAAGAATAGAAAGAATAGGCTGAGAGGAGCAATCACAGATGTAAGGAGCGTACGTGGAGGAAGAGTGGTTGATGGAAGCTAAGCCTTCCTTGAAATGCGAAAAAGGAATGGAAAAAGTCCAGCTTCCCTAAACATTTCAACATCTCACAAGGTTATTAAGGTGAAGCTGCATTCATTTTTGAAAAGCAGCCAAATACGTTTTGTGCCAAAATGAAACTAGGATAAGCGATTAAGAAAGAATAAGAAAACTTACAACACTAACCGCAGGAAACCGATCGATGGAGGACGGAGGAGGATGCAAAACTTTATAGTAAAGTAGAGAGCATGCAATTGCATTTTCTGCTGGTGGAGGGAAAACGTTGGGGTTTCTTTTAAGTAAATTACATAGTCTTTTAAGTGCTGTTACAAAAGAGGTTTTAAAGGACAAAAAAAAAAAAAAAAGCAGGATTTCTTCCCGCATGTAGCTTTATACTCGGAATGGATATTTTTTTTTTTTTATGACTAAATTTACAAGAGATATAGCTTTTTTATCTATAATAATAATAAAAAATTTAAATTAAAAATAAAATGCAATTTAATTTTATACTATAAATTATTATGAATTTATCTTCAGGTTTAAAATTTTTAGTGTAACTTGAGTTGCTTTATATACTGATCGAGTCGAATTTAAGTAATAAAAAATATAAATCATATAGGTCAGATTTATATATTATATCAAAATGGAACAAATTTTCATTTAAATATTCATAAAACAAAAAATGTTGTATATATAATTAAAAATTATGCATATGACTAGAATATATTAATTATTTTCATAAAAAATTATATATAATAAAATTGAAAAAATATCTAGTCTAGGATTTATTTGGACAAAAATGATATTTTGTTAAGAAATAAAAAATTAAATTTTAAACATTTAATTTGTATTAATAAAACAAATAGCGACATATTATCAACCAAATAACCATTGCAAAAATTTACAGATTGGTCACCCCATATTCCTTCCCTATGCCACCATTATTTACTGATGGAAAAGATATACCGTCACTATTTTATCGCTAAAACATATAAAATAAAACTGCATTTATATTTTCATCTGTAGATAAACTAAAATGTTTGATATCTTTACCGATGAATGTTTTCGTATCTAAATCCATCGCTACAAATGGCACCACTACTTCCCACCAATTTTACCAACTATTTTTCTATTTTGTCACTAAAAATGTTAGCACTTTGTAACTTTTTAATTTTTACCGATGCATCTATTTTTTAGTTGCTAGTCCTATGGTACTATCTCTTTTTAGCGATGGAGTTTATATCCGTCAGTAAATTTCGTCGTTAGAATGTGTAATGAGATGGATAAAGTAATATGTATAAATTATAGGATAAGGGTGCTATAGGAAACACCTATTGGTATGATAGATTGTTGGGGGTTAACTAGTGAGAGTGAAAATGGTGAAAAAGTGGACCCTATAGATTTATAAGACTCTTAGAATGATAAAAAGGAAGGAGAATTGAAAGCCTTTAATAGGAGTGGGAGAGTGGTACCTGAAGTAAAGAAATAGTAGGCTCACGTGCCCCTACCTGCAGAAAAAGGGTAAGAGGAGAATCAGATTCTAAAGCAGCTAAAGAAAACTTTTGCTCATATTTTCATATGGGATTTGCTTAGGCAATCTCCTTCCAGTAGACATCATGACCTGAGGTAGCCCAGATCAAGGTTACTTGATGATGTGGAACCACTTATAATTCTGATGGAAAGCATCAATCTTGAGTTTCATCTTTGGTTTTAACATTTTTCTAAAATATTTGTATGGATTTAACATTGCTTTTCCTTAAGTTTTGAAAAGCTTTGAATTTTAGTCCTTGTCTATGACAGATTGCCATCTATCATGGATGGATGATCATCTATAGTCATTTCTTTTAGGGCTATGTTTTGGCAGATGACCTATTTTAGCCGTTCTAACTTGCCTATGGTGCAATAATAGACGACTGTATATGATCGAGTCATGGTCACAGGTCACTAGGTCTGTTTCACGAGGCATTTTTGTGATTTTTTAAAACTCATTTAAATGACAGCCATCTCCTAATGACAAACACCCGTTTGTGGGTGTTTTTTAGATTTTCCCACATTTTCCAACATTTAAATTTGGGGGATAAGGATCAGATCCTAAGAGGATTTGAAGGAAATTATCTTTTAGATTTTGAGGGATTAGAGTTATGAGAAATCTCAAACTTTTCCTTGGGCATTTAAACTTAAAATTAGGATTTTCAAAGGGGGATTCTAATTCTTGAAAGAAAAGAGGTAGATTTTTTAGAAAGAGAAAGACAATTCTTTGTTCTTGGGAATTAAAGACTAGCAACATTCTTTCATACAAAACACACACATATTCTATTACCGGATGTAGGAGTCAACGATTGGAACTTGAATTCCAATTTCTAAAGTTACAAAATGTGCTTCTTAGGGGTAATATTTTGAGCCCTCTCCCTTTATTATTTCATGCCATGATCACATGCTAGATAGGTTTAGTTGTTAACTTTAATGCCATGATTTTATGATTTTATGCTATTTAATTCATTCTTTTTATTTATGTAATGTTATGATGCCAATATTAGTTTAAATCTACTTAGTATATTAGAATGGCATGTTTAGGATTTGATTTCCTCCATTAATGAATGATGAGTTCTAATTTAAATTTTGTTTGCATGATTATTTGCTACTTTTAGCGTGATTTAGATGTATATTTCAATGATATAATTAGTTCTGGCATGTTTTAGGGTTAGATTATACATGTTTAGGGGATTATGCTTTTACTTATTTCTTTTTGCTTTAATTTCTTGTATTCTGCCTGCATTTCTTGTGACATACGAGAAAAAAGCCTAGTAAACGACCGTTGATCATAACGATTGATGAGATGTCTTAGTGCTTTCTTTCCGTCACGTTTCTCTCTTATTTTTGCCTATCCTTATCTTATTTTTGGCCACATGTTGCATTTTGTTTAGTGTTTTATGCCTATTTCATGCATATTTTATATATATATATATGATTTATATGGATATTAAATTGCCTTTTGACATCATGTTCACTTTTATTTTTGCATATTTTATATTCTATTTATTAAATGTTTATTCTATAATGCATTTTAATGTTATTTTTATTTTAATTTAATTTATTATACTTTCATATGCTAATTGTTTATTTTCTTTGTTTTGCTTGAGCATTTATCTTTTATTTTTCTTGAGTTCTTTTGGGAGTTTAATGTGCCTTGGGAATCAATCAGAACGGTTTTTATTTTTGTTCCCCTTTTATTATTTTATTTTTATTGTATTATATTTATGCTTTATTTATGCGATTTTTTATTTGGTTATTCATCATTTTCTTATTATTTTTTTTGGATGTATTTAATTTTAGGAATGTAATAATTACTAAATGTTTTTTTGTATGTTTAAATGAAAAATTCACTTAAAATCATTTTTTATCTAATTAATTGGGTTTCCTTAAAAAAATAGACCAATGTCCAATTTTTACCCTAAAATCACAAAATGACAAAAAGTCCTATTTCAAATATGTATAAGGGAACCAATGTTCCTAACTCAAGTAAGATATTCCGATTTATGTATGTCATTTTATTTTCCAGTTGGACGATTTGCCTTTGTACTAATTTAAGTAGGATTTTTCATTTATTCTTTTATTCTTTTATATATCGCTTTTACTTGATTGATATGTTTATTTATTTTTCATAATCATGTGAGAAGGGAGGTAGTGGACTAATAAAAAATCTATTTACAAACAACACCTAACCAGGGTACAAGTAAGAGTGATGTCCTGAACACCACCTCTTTTTGGGCATCAAAGGTTAAAATATCTTTTTCAATATTTTGTTGGGTGGCGACTTCATGATACATACCTCTTGAGCCTACTTAGACGCTTTCATAGGTCGACCATCAACTATAAAATTCGATCAAAATCCCTATTTTATTGTGAAGTGGCCAATTTTTGAAATTTATGAGTCTTTTCTAGTCTTAAACTCTAAAAGTAGGCCTCCTAGAGCAAATCCGATTTGAATAGGGCTTCGACGCTTGTCATTGTGGCTACTCCACTAGGAACTTAAGAGACCTTCCTCCTAAAGTGCCTCAGTTAAGTTATTTATAATTGGGTCTTTAATATTAGTGCTATCTCTTTTTGAAATTATATTTTTACATTCATCTTAAAGCCTTAGAACTAAGTTGGGCATCCTTATTTTAGTCTCGGTGCTATCCTAAAGCATGCCTTACATTCACTTGATTCAAGGATGTGTCAAAGAGAACCACTAGCCCAAATCTTGTACCAATTGATATATTAAATGGTGATCCACTGGTTGTTATGCTTATGATGAGCTAGACCTATTAGCAGAGACCATGCTTAGGTAGCCTTAACTTTTCACCATTAGACTATAAGTCCATGTAATGACAATAGCTACTTCTTTAAAGTATTTAACTGTAACAACTATTGCTTGCTATATGGGCCGTATATATTGAACAAATTCAAATGAATTAGGTGGGTACTAATCAAAGGCCACCATACCTCGGTGTGCCTAACCTGATTTGTTTGAATTATTTAAATATGTAGTGGCAAAAACCCTTATGCCTATACTTTAAATTAAAAGATGTTATGCTATCTATTTTTTACCATGCATTTTATAAATGCATTGGGTTCCCCGTTGATATATAGGTTAAGCCCATATAGGGAAAAGACCGCATGACTTCCTGTTTGGGAATAATAAGGTTGGAAGGCTATATCTTGCTTATATGTGGTTGTGATTAAAACTTAACAGCATTTATGCATTGATACATCATGTATATATCATGGTCATGCATCATCATCATACACTATCCCTAACATTTGACTTTTGCAGCAATCATAGATTCACTTAGGTGGCCTAAGGTCTCCTCATTTAAAGGTCTATATTTGAGCAGTTAGAACTAAGATCATAATTTGGTTTAAAATTTAAGTTTGAAATTGATTTAGAGTTTTTTTGGGTGACTTCTTTAAGGGTAATTTAATGATTGCATTAGAGGAAGCGATGGATGATGAGACACAATGAATAAGATAGGAAATAAAAATAGAGGTAGATGATTTTATGGTGAGAATGGCAACTATAAAAGACAAATTAGCTTCTGCTTCAATGCCTCTGGTGTCATAACATGAGCTAAATAGGAGGTTTCAAGAATTTAAAGAGAGGATGTTTGCCATGATCGGTGGGTTGATGGCTTCTTTAACACCTCCTCCTAAAACTTGGCCTGTGGCATTTACTCGAGGGCCAACCCATATTGGGGACATTCCCATGATGGATGTTACAATGCCTAGAGTCCTACCCATCAAGCAGAGGAAAGGTGGAATGCATGTTGCTAAGAATGGTTACATTAAAGAGGAAGAAGGCGATGAACCTTTTGTAGTCATGGTTAAGAATAAGGGACCCAGTGCGAAAGATACAAGAAAATATCAAGGCCATGGCCTGATTGATATCACCTGGTAGGGGAATGAACCCCAAAGATAGAGATCTTGATGGGGATAAGTCACTGCCTCAAAAGTTTAAGATGCTAGAGTTGCTAAAATTCGATGCTATTGTAGACTTCTCGGCTCATGTGAAGCAATATACGTTGGTGATAAAGGGGACCACCTTGACTAAGAAAAAGAAGGTGGAATACTTTTGCCTCAATTTGGTAGGACTAGTGATAGATTGGTACCATGGGCTAGATAGGATGATCAAAGAGGACTGGGATTTGCTGAAGAAAGAGTTTCTAAAACAATATGATTGAAAAACTATGATAGAGGTAACTTTAAAGGACCTTAAATTGCTTCGACAAATGCAAGACAAATCTTTCCATGAATACTTGACGAGATGGAGGAATAAGGTCATAGAAATAAAGAGGAAGGCTGACGCTATTAACTAGATTCGATTGTTCACTTGGAATGCAAGTCCTTACCTAAGGGATGGTCTGAAGATGAAAGGTTTTAAAGCCTCAAAGTCTTTTAAAGATATTGCTAAGGTAGAGGGTGAGTATTTGTCCAAGAGGGCCAATAATGAAGGTGCAAAGATAATTTTGGTGGTAACAAATCTGCTGGGAGTAGTAGTAAAGGAAATATAAGTGGGAAGTGATGGGGATTTAATTGAACCCTTAGTCACATTAGACTGCATATAGGATGAGTAGGGTATTGTTCCAAAGGGAACGAAGTAATTTTATATTGAAATCACAAATAGTAGATGAATAGGTATCAAATGTAATAGAAGTTATGTATTTAATTTAATAACTAAAGTACTTTATATATGTAAAAACAATTTTGGATAAAAGATAACTTAGTTGATGTATAAACATACATTAGAAATAAGAGAAATAATTTCATTAAGATCATGTATGACAATTGTATGAATAAAATGATTGGAGAATTTAACCAAGATTCTTTAAAGCAACTCTCACTGTCATTAAAGGTGTTTTTATGTAGAGTCTATAAGCATTCTCATGTCATTATAGAGATAAATAAAAATTATGAAGCTCTATGCCAATTCTTTAACCCCTTAAAGTGAATTCCTTATCTCTAAGTAAATTCAATGCTTCAAGTAAATTCAATTGTTTTTTCATCAAGGTATTCCAACTCTTGTTGTGAATAAATTGACTAACTTGCCAATTATAGTAATAAAACATAAAAAGCAAATCAATGCACACAAATAAATTTAAATCAACTTCATTCATAAAGAAAATAAACATGTCTAAACAAATTTTACTGTATAGTTATAATGTACAAAATAAACTTAGCCAAATACATATTTTAAATGAAAATGAATAAGAGAAAAGAAACATCATCACTCCTCAGAATTTTACTTTCTAAATAGACCTTTCTGATATATCTTTTATTCCTTTGGCTTTGTTCTTTTGTCATCATCTAAAAACTAAGTAAAAGTGTTTGTCCAAATAACTGAATTGTTCTAAAAAAAACTAATAACTGATTGATCTCTCTTCTTTAAAGTTTTACTTTCATATTTATAGAGATTAACTCTACAAACATGTCCCTTCAGAATGGTTGTGAATATGAAAAGTTGCCCTGAAAAGTCTTGATGTTGGTTGAGAAATCGTGTGCGAAAAAGTAATATTGCTTTAAAATAGTTGCCATTACTGACTCGTGAACTCCTTCACGAGTCGTGGTTCTCCTCACATTGTTCCACTCGTGAACACCTTGCCAACTCATGAACCTCCTCTTCTCTGCCTACCGAGTCATGAATGCCTTCACGACTCGTGAATGTGATGCCTCTACTTCACTCATAAAGCCTTTAACATCTCGTGCATCTCTATCTGAGTCGTGGATTTCTTCACGACTCGTGAACCTCCTCCTTTTCATTTGCTCAAGATTTCTTCATATTTGCATCCAACTTGTCCTATAATACAAACAAACACATAAATTAAACAAAACCATATAAAATATACATAATATTACATACATAGCTACTTCAATTAAAGAAAATACACATTAAATAATAGACCATTTTACATGGTATTAAATTTCCCCACACTTAAACTTTACTTGTCCTCAAGCAAGAGAAAAAGAATGAGAAAATTTAATTCCAAGTTAAACTAAGTAAGTTATACTATAAAGCATTGTTTAATATGCACTTTGAATAGGATTGAAATCAAATAAAAAACCTTAAACACTCAAAATATCAGTAAATCAAATCTTAAAACATGCATTCTAAATTAACAAGTTACCTAAGTTTACTAAGTCCAACATTAAGAGTATAGAGTCTCAAAACTAACCATGCTTAAGAGAGAACATTGATCATAAAACTTAAGGATCTAAGATTATTAGTTGCCTTTTAGGACAATTTGCAAGCACTCATATACTTAATCCAATCTCATAGCATTTTTAGACTTTATTATTTTATTTTTTTCTTCTTTTCACATGTTAACATGGGTATACTTTTAGACTTTATCCCATGAATTTAAAGTAGCAAGAAAATGTAGTATTCGGTACATTTTACACTCCATCCCATACTTTATGGAAATTTTTAGGTATGCATCTTGCTTTTATTTTATTTTCATTTGTTTTTTATTTATTTTTCCTAATCGTCATCCATTATTGAAAAGCCCAAGGGTAAGTATTATGGATATAGTTTCCATAAGGCAACTAGAATCCTAAAATCTTAAACTAAATGATCAAGTCCTAACCTTAAAGCATAGTTAGTAAAGAGACTAATAACCTAAAATGTTGAAAGAAGTAAAAAGAGAACTTCAAAACACAAAACACATTCCAAAAGCCTTGAAAAACTAATAAAGTAAACATAAAAGGCAAATGATTTAACATAACAACCTATAGTATATACAAAGTGAACAATGCTTATAATAAAACCTACTAAAAAGTCTAGTCTAGTTAAAGAAAAAGATACACACACAATCACACATACAACTTAATGTAAAACACACAACATGCAAAACATAACATACTCCTCCCCACACTTAGAACAAACATTGTCCTCAATGTGAAGAAACAAAACAAAAACAAAAACAAAAAGACAAACTAAAGAATATAGGAAAGAAAACTCCCCTAAAAATCATGGTGAAGGTGGAAGAGAGGACACCACATAGCCCGATTGTGCAATGAAGGTGTCAACCTTGTGCTCAAGTCATCTTTGATGGCTAACCAATTGAGTAGTTACTTGCTACAAAGATGTAAGTTGATTCCAAATGGTGGACTGATTTTTCAACAATTGGGTGAACATGGAATGAATGGTATTTGAAGAAGATCTAACAATAAGAGAAACAACAGCCTTGTCACTAGGGACATCATCTATGGTATCATCACCATGTCCCTGCTCCTCTTGCCTTGCCTCATCAGAAGTGCTCTCCACAGCAGCCTTTTGTGGAACAAAAGTCCCAGCAAGGTCCTTCCAACAAGATTGTGAAAGCGGTGGAATGAATTGAAAGGAATTGTTAACAATTTCACCACGAACAAAAAGATGTTTAGAAAAATATAAACATGGAAGGATATGGTCATAAGTACGTAAATTAATGTCAAGACTCCGAGCAATAGCAGATATTACATGGCCATGTGTAAGAGGAGACTCCGGACGACTTGTTGCGACCCTAGAAAGTATACAAGACCGATAAGTAATAAAGTGGGGTATAGTTAAGACTCGCAAATATCAAACCCAAGGGATAAGGGCTATTTTAAGCTTGATATCTAGAGTTAAGCGAGTTAATCTAAGATAAATTCCCAAGTTTTTGATTGAGAGAGCGTTCTAAATCTAATTAACAAAATAAAAAAATAAATAAGATAAACCTAATTAAACTAAAGATTAAAACATTAGTTAAAACATTGCTCGGGTTCACTCATCCACCCTATACCTAATGTGAATAAATTTTTACCTAAAAGCATACATGAATGAATCCGGGATAACCCTTTTAACCTAAGCGTCCCAATCCGAGATACATGAATGAAACCGTTGGATTGTGCTAAAACTTTAAACATAGCTTTATAACATTTTGATCTACATTTTCAACGGTGGAGATTGGATTCTGATGTCCTACATATCATTCCAAAAAATGAAATGGTGCGGATTGGGGATTCTTCAAGGGGCACAATTGGGACCATTTTGTCTCAGCCGTGTTCTTGCCTATTTTTCTGCACAAGAGTCAAAATTATCCTATTAAACACACTAAAACATTTTAAATATCAATATAATGTCATTTGGCATAAAAAGAGAAAGTTGTTACACAAAACACTGAAAATCATGCAAAGCAAAACATAGACATAAACAAAAATATACTGAAATTAAACGATAAAATTGGAGTTATCAAATACCCCACACTTAGCTTTTACTCGCCCTCGAGCAAATGAACAAACCACATTCCTATATACTCAAACTCAAAGAAAGAAAACACAAATTTAGAAAAAGTAGAAAAACACTTTAGTAGAAGTCACTAAACGAAGTCTAAAATCGAAAAGACTCAACTAAACCATACTAGCAAATCTCTTTGTATGTGTGTGCTAGGCCAAAATAAAAAAAATTTAAAGAACTTTTAAAACCAAAAATTTCCAGTACAATCTAATAATTGAGAAAAGAATTTGTGTACAAAAGATTGCACACAAACTCAAGAGATTCCATAAGCCTCTCCTTTAGCACCAAAACCCAAAGTTCATCTCCACACATAACTCCCAATAAGAAAATATCCTTAGGACTTAAAAGGTTATAATGTGGCTAAGGTATGGTTATCAACAAAAAAGATTAAGATACACAAGTTTGAATTGCCATTTCTACCTCAACTCACCCTTTTTCTTCTAAAAATAAGACTTTAACTCTACCTTTACTCACTCATCATCATTGCCAAGCTTTAGATATAAAAAATATAGAACATTTCTCAAGGAAATAGCATAAGGAAGAAGAAGAATCCTTTCTAAATATTTTACCAAGATTTTAGCTCAATCGACATTTAAAGAGCTTAGAATCCTTCTCCTCTATACATAGAGTACCCCACACTTAGATGAAACCAAGACTGCTAGCTTTATTCTTCTTATTTTTTCTTTTTTTTTCTTTTGTTTTTCCCTTTTTTTAATAGCTAAAACAATCGATTTTACAATTGATAAGTAGGGACTCACAAAAATTCTTCTTAAAGAGGAACTACATTATGAAATTTTTCAATCTCACTTGATATTGGCAATGTATCCCCAATATTATAATCTAATAATTGAAGAAAAACCCTTTACTTACTAGCAATTCCCAAGAAAAACTTATCTCACCTACTTCTAGAATGGCCAATTCAAAAAGGGTAAGATAAAGGCTTTTTAGGCTTAAGAGATCAAAATGCAGGTATAAGCAACAAATATAAAATAAACATGCATTTAGCATGCTCAAATAGGCTCAACGAGGCTTGCAAGGGATATTATAAAATAAAGGTTGGTCAAAGGTCTTTTCAAAATTTGATAAAAAAAATTGTCCAAGTCATTTCTAATCTCATTTTTTAGTTATTTTATTGCTTTAAAGGGTGAAGAGGAAGGTTTTAGCGCTCTAAAATTCCAACTCAATCAACTTCATGCACTGGTTTTTATCTTTTATTTAAAAAAAGGGCCAAAGTGTACATTTATTAAGAGACTTACTAGTATTGATCTAATTGAAGCCTATCGAAAAATAAAAAATTCATTCAACAATCAACCACTCTCTTGCTATTCCAACTAATCTAAATAAGACTTTCTAATTCTAAGTTCAAGATTGTTCACAATGGGAACAACTACGAGGGTAAGCTAACTAAGGCGTAAAAGCATGCAATAACAACAACAAACAAAAACAAATATCACAACTAAACTACAATCAAAATACAAGTGAAAGTAAAACTAGAAATAATAAAATAATAAAATAAATCTTAAAATTAAAATTAAAACAATAGCAAAATAAATGAAATACAAAAATTAACACAAAACATATAATTACTAGAAAATAAAACTCAAACATAGCTAAATGAGGTGAATCCATACTCATCATGCCAAAATTGATACAAATGCATACTCATTTCTAATCTTATTCATGCAAATATCACTATTGCTGAAATGAATCATCAAACATTTAACAAAAACACACACAAAAACTAGAAACTTAAAATAAAAGCAAGCAAAATAAACAAACTAATTAAAGAGTAGAGAGAGAAATAGTTCTGGTTTAATGAGTCCCAACTTGACTCGTGTTAGTGTCAGGCGGTCGAGTTTGTGACCCAAATGTTGGTCTCTCCGGACTTTTCTCTTTATTTTCCTCCATTAGTAGGAGAAACCTATCAAAATTTACTAAGGTAAGCAACACCATGTCTTCGATGAAGTACCCCTCGACCTCGGGTTGTTCATACATGTACTCCTCCGAGTCTTCTAGCCTTAATAAACTCTTTAAGTGGATTGAATTTAGTGCTTCCACTTGAGAGTTAAACAATTCTTGCTCTTTTGGTGAAAGACCCTTCACAAGAGATTGGAATTCATTCTCTAAGCTACAGCTCTTGTCTTCAACAATGATTGGTCCCTTCTCCAATGCATGCACCCCACATTTGATTTCTTTATTATTTACTGGCTGTACATGACTCAATTTCTCCTTATCACCATCACCTCGATTCTCTATAGAATTACTCAAGAATTCCAACTTAGATTCCAGACTTTTAAGTCCCAATTCTTGATCTCTCAGTAGATGCTCTTGAGTTTTCAACAAATTCTCTTGATTTTGCAATAAAACCTCTTGATTTTTGATCTTTTTCTCTTGAGAATTAATTGTGGCTATCCATTCTTCTCTTTCAGCTCTTAATTGCCTATCCTTACTTTCAAGCAATTCAATAAGACTTGAACTTTAGAGGCCTATGACTCTTGCGATATCCATTGTGAACCAAGATCTTCACAAGATGGCAATGAACAGAATTTTAAAGGTTGATGTGAGTATTGCATTTCTCGAATTTCTCTCCTCAACTCTTCCATTTGTGCTCTTAATAGAACTATTTCATCATTTTGGAGAGAACTATGCATCATTTGAAAGTTCATCATAATCTTCCTGCAAAGAATAACACCAAATCAAAAATAAAGAAAAATAAAATAAAATCTCAGACTAAGCTCAAATAAAGATATAAAACAAACAACACTGTTATTCCCAGCAATGATGCCAAAAGCTTGTTGCGACCCTAGAAAGTATAATAGATCGACAAGTAATAAAGTGGGGTATAGTTAAGACCCGTAAATATCAAACCCAAGGGATAAGGGCTATTTTAAGCTAGATATCTAGAGTTGAGTGAGTTAATCTGAGATAAATTCCCAAGTTTTTGATTGAGAGAGCATCCTAAATCTAATTAACAAAATAAATAAATAAAGAAGATAAACCTAATTAAACTAGAGATTAAAACATTAGTTAAAACATTGCTCGGGTTCACTCATCCACCCCATACCCAATGTGAATAAATTTTTACCTAACAGCACACATGAATGAATCCAGGATAACCCTTTTAACCCTTTTAACCCAAGCGTCCCATTTCGAAGCCAGCTATACTAGTTGTTAAATGTCCCATTCCGGAGCCAGCCCAACAACTAGCCTAAGTTCGGTTTGCCATCCCATTTTGGAGCCAAGCAACCCAAAACCCATCTATTTCACTCCACACTTTAGTCTTAAAATCACAAATACTACATATCTCGAGTCCCATTCCGGAGCAATCCAAAATAGACAACATTCATGATAGAAAACATGAGAAAAATCATTCACAGCATCCAATCCACTAAGCTTAATACCAACCAAGACATATAATAAAAACCATTTATCCATGCAAGGAAGATAACTTGATAGATTGAAAAACTATGAGATACAAATAAGTAACAGTAAAAAAGATCATTTATTCATGTATAAATCAAAATATGTTCAATATTCACATTTTGAGTAGGGGATTCAAAGATCCCCAAGCAACAAAACTATAAATTAAACATAAATAAAGTAAAAAGAGAAAGGAAAGAGGAAACCCATGAAGCCATTTGTAGCGTGTGAAGCTTCAATTTGAATCCAAGCCTTCTCCTTCAAAGCTCCAGCAAAATGAAGAACATAGCCTAAAGTAAATGCAGAAAATTGAATCTAACCCTAACTTTAATTGGAAATAAATCTAATATAAGGTTTACATTGAATTAAATCTAACCTAAAACATAAAATAAAGGGAAAACACAAGAAAATTGGAGGAAAAAAAACCCTAGGTCTAAGTGTGGCGACTTTCCTCCCTTTTCTTCCCTTTTTCTGCCAAAAAAATACAGTTTTTATAGAGATCTATTGATGGCCACGACTGAGACAAAAGTGTCCCAGCCGTTCCCAATTAGGTTAGGCACGATTGGGACATTTTTTTCTCAGTCGTGTGCACCTTATGGACTAAAAAAATCAAGTTCTTCATTGGCCACGGTCGGGATAAAATGGTCTCGATTGCGGCCCCTTAGAGAAGAAAAACCAGTCCTATAAATTTATCTGTTTTCAAATATTTCACCGTTGGATCGAGCTTAAATTTTAACCATAGCTTTGTAACATCTTGATCTACATTTTCAACTAAGGAGATTGGATTCTGATATCTGTAGATCATTCCAAAAAATGAAATGGTGCGGATTGGGGATTCTTCAAGGGGCACGGCTGGGACCATTTTGTTTCAGCCGTGCTTTTGCCTATTTTTCTACACAAGAGTCAAAATTACCCCATTTAACACACCAAAACATTGTAAATATCAATATAATGTCATTTGGTATAAAAAGAGAAAGTTATTACATAAAACACTGAAAATCATGCAAAATAAAACATAGACATAAACAAAAATATACTGAAATTAAACGATAAAATTGGAGTTATCATGACTAACACATTGCATCAACTGATTAAAAATCCAATAAGACCAACAAATTGATTTGTGATTATGCACACACCACATTAAAAACAACTCATGATGGGAGACTCTATTAAATTTAGGCTTATTAAAAACAACAGAAGCAAGGATCTTATGTAAAATTTAATATTTCAAATCCGTGATAAACATCAACTTAGCCACCCTAGCCCTAAATGGAGTAGTCAAGCCAGTCAGAAAATTCCAGTATTCATTATGTCTATAATCTTAGGAGGAGCACATAATCCAGTTTGTTTAAAGCCAAAAATTTGATGCATCATAAAATAGGTAAGAATATAATCCGTGCCATTTAAACGAAAGTCCAACAGCCTAGAGTTTTTTTCATTTTCTTTCAAATTGGTGTAAAACTCTAAAACCAAATCAGTATAGAAATGTTCATGCATATTAACAAATCGTAGTAAGCCACATTGAGATAACATTTCATTTACAGCATCAAGCATACCTATTTGTTCAAGGAGAGAGTTTGGAAAATACTTACATTATGAGATAGCCCTATCCTTCAGAGCAAGAAATTGATTACCTTCATGCATAAAGGAAATGGTAAACCGAGCACCAAATTAGGATGAGAAATTTTCAAGTTGTGCCTCATCTCCCACTTGTTGTCCTTTTAAAGATGAGGGGTTCTTTGTTCTCACCATGATGGAAAAAGAAAAAGACAGAGAAAGAAGAAATGCAAAACCATAAAGGAAAAGAAGAATAAGAAGAAGAAAAGGAAGAAACACACAGAGATGAAATACAGAGAAGAAGATAAAGCAAGAGAAGAGAAGAATGAAAGATAAAGAAAAAGGAAGACAAATGCACGAGTGAAGAAAGAAAGAAAATGTGGGTAATAAAAGAAGTAATGGCAATATTTATAAAGAATTTAAAAGGGAATAGTGAAACGATAGTGAAAAGTCATGTTGATTCACAAACCCTAATGGCAGTTGTAACTCCCTCTTTTATTTTAAATTAATTAACTATATTTAAATAAAATTAAAACACAATATGGGAATAATTAAGATGAATAATAATTAAAATAAAGGAAGAAAAGAAAACAAAGAAATAAAAAAACAAACTGAGAATCACTACTCGGGAAGATTTAGAATAGTGATTCAGGACTCAAACACATATTCACGACTCGTGAACTTTTTTGTTATAGGGCACACATGAATGTATTAACGAGTCGGATAGGACTTGTGAAGTTTTTGTTTTGTCTTACTCGTGAAGCCACTCACGAGTCGAACAAAAGTGCAAGACTCGTGAAGGGTTTGCTTCTGGAACACTCATAAACATCTTCACGAGTCGAACCTCACTCATGAATGTGTCCCTATGCTGCAACTTTTCTGCAAAAATTACTTAACTTGATCCAAAATTCAAGAAGACAAGATAGTTATTAGAAAATAAAAACTAAAACTATAAAATATATAAAAAATGATAAAAAATAAACCATAAAACTAATAAAATCTAAACTAAGAAAACTAATCCTAAACAAAAACATTTTTATGGAGGAGAATTTAATAACGAAACCGTTTAGGCAGGAACTAATACATCACCAATGAAATAAGGCTTCAATCTATGTCTATTAACCTTAAAAACCTCTCCTTTATCATTAGGAATATCAATAGCCCCATAAGAGTAAACATTAACCACCTTGAAAGGACCTGACCATTTTAATTTTAGTTTACCAGGAAATAGCTTCAATCTTGAATTATACAACAAAACTAAATCACTAACATTAAATTCTTTCTTTAATACATGCTTATCATGCCATAATTTAGTTCTCTCTTTATATAACTTAGCATTTTCATAAGCATTCATACGAAGCTCATCAAGTTCTTGTAATTGAAGCAATCTCTTCCAACCAACTTGTTGAATATCAAAGTTCAATACCCTAGTTGCCCAATAAGCTTTATGTTCTATTTCAATAGGTAAATGGAAATATTTACCATAAACCAATTGATAAGGAGTAAGGCCTATGGGAGTTTTAAAAGTTGTTCTATATGCCCAAAGAGCATCATCTAGCTTAAGTGCCCAATCCTTTCTTGATCTAAAGACCGTTTTCTCCAATATCCACTTAGGCTCTTTATTGCTAATTTCAACTTGCCCACTAGTTTGAGGGTGATAAGGTGTAGCAATTTTATGGGTGACACTATATTTCTTCAATAATTGCTCTATAACCTTATTACAAAAATGAGATCCACCATCACTAATAATTGCCCTAAGTGTTCCAAATCTAGGAAATATAATTTTCTTAAGCATTTTCTTGACCATCTTAGCATCATTAGTAGTGGTTGGAATTGCTTCCACCCATTTTGATACATAGTCAATCATATCCAAAATATATCTATTACCTAAAGAACTAGGAAACAGTCCCATAAAACCCATACCCCAAACATCAAATAATTCAACTTCTAAAATACCATTTAAGGGCATCTCATTCCTCTTAGATAAATTCCCCATTCTTTGGCACTTATCACAACTAAGCCCAAATTCTTTTACATCCTTAAACAATGTGGGCCACCAAAAACCAGCTTGCAACACCTTGGAGGCCATCTTAGCAACTCCAAAATGACCTCCAACAACATATGAATGATAATGACCCACCCCAAAACTCACCTCCTCATGAGCAATACACCTCCTAATAAGCCCATCAGCACATCTCCTATATAATAAGGGTTCTTCCCAATAGTAAAATTTATCATCATGAAGGAATTTCTTCCTTTGCCTATAATCAAAACCATAGGGAAGCACACCACTTACTAAATAGTTTGCTATATCAGTAAATCACGGAACATCCCTAGAAACTACACTAAAAAAATGTTCCCCATGAAAAGCTTCATCAATAAGCACCCCATCATCACTATCCTTCAAAACACTCTGAGTCAACCTAGATAAATGGTCAGCTATGAGGTTTTCTTTCCCCTTCTTATCCCTTATTTCCTAATCAAACTCTTGCATCATCAAAATCCATCTTAGTACCCTAGGCTTAACATCTTTTTTAGTCAAGAGGTACTTGAGGGCAGCATGATCAGAATAAATAATGACTTTTTGCCCTACAAGATAAGCCCTAAATTTATCAAATGCATAAACAATGGCCAAGAGTTTTTTTTTCAGTTGTAGAATAATTAATTTAGGCATCATCTAGTAACTTACTAGCATAATAAATAATAGAAGACTTCCCATCATATCATTGTCCTAAAACAGCCCAACAAAATAGTTACTAGCATCACACATTAACTCAAATGGTTTCTCCCAATTTGGTTGTTGCAACACCGGTGAAGTGACAAGAGCATGTTTAAGAATTTCAAGAGAATTAAGACATGCCTCATCAAAATTAAAATCAGCATCTTTGCCTATTAATGTGCACAAAGGTTTGGCTATCTTAAAAAAATCTCTTATGAACCGTTTATAAAATCAAGCATGACCTAGAAAGCTTCTAACATCTCTAACATTTTTAGGAGGAGGTAAATTAGCAATAATTTCAATTTTAGCTCTATCAACCTCAATCTCCCTATTAGAGACTAAATGTCCTAAGACAATACCCTCTTATGCCATGAAATGACACTTTTCCTAATTTAAAACCAAACCATGTTCTATACATCTATCAAACACCTTAGAAGGATTAGATAAACAATTTTTATACGTAGTGCCATACACACTAAAATCATCCATAAAAACTTCTACACATTGATCGATGAGATCACTAAAAATAGAGAACATGTATCTTTGAAAGGTGGCTGATGCATTACACAAACCAAAAGGCATACGCCTAAATGCAAAAGTTCCATATGGACATGTAAAAGTTGTCTTAGATTGATCATTTAGATGTATAGGTATTTGATAAAAACCAATTAGACCATCTAAATAACAAAAATAAGAAAAATTAGCTAATATTTCAATAACTTGATCAATAAAAGGCAAAGGGAAATGGTCTTTCCTTGTAGCATTATTCAATTTTCTATAGTCTACACACATATGCCATCCCGTGATAGTCCTAGTAGGAATTAAATCATTATTATCATTATGAATAATAGTTAAGCCACCCCTTTTAGGGAAAACTTGAATAGGACTCACCCACTTACTATCACTTATGGAATATATTATGCCATTATCAAGCAATTTAATGATTTCTTTCCTGGCTACTTCCTTTAAAGTTGGATTAAGCCTTCTTTCACCTTCAATTGAAGGCTTAGAATCCTACTCTAACAAAATTTTATGCATGTAAATTTTTGGTGCAATCCCTTTTAAATCACTTATAGAGTACCCCAGGGCATTTCTATGATCAAGCAAAATATCACGTAAAGCACTCACATTTTCCTCATCAATTAAAGAATTAACAATGAAAGGTAATTGAAATTTTTAGTCCAAATAATCTTACCTTAAGCTTGAAGATAAAGGCTTGAGTTCAAGTTTAACTTGCTCATTTGATGTCTTTGATCGTATATCCTCATCCTTTCTCAAACACTCAAACTTTGAGAATCCTTGATGAAAAGGGTAAGAGGCAACTTGCAAAACATCATCACAACTTTCATTTAAACTATAAGGTGCAATAGAGTTTTGACTAACACAATTATTAACAACATTATTAATGCACTCATCAAGAACATCATATACATCAATCCTATTCACAACTTCTATTGGTGAAGACTTAACCATCCCAAACACATTAAACTCAATTGTTTCACCAACAAATTCAAGAGATATTTTTCCAATTTTCATATCAGAAACAACCCCAGCAGCAATTAAGAAATGCCTACCCAACAAAATAGGAATTTCAAGATCCTCATCCATTTCAAGCACAACAAAATCAGCAAGTATCACAAATTTACCCACTTTAGTAGGGACATTTTCAAGTATACCTATAGGGTGTGAAATAGATTTATTTGCCATAGATATACACATGTTAGTAGGCTTTAATTCACCTAAATCAAGCTTTTTATAAATAGAATAGGGCATAAGACCAACACTCGTACCCATATCACATAATGCCTTATCAAAATGAGTTCCACCTATTACACAAGGAACCATAAAACAACCCGGATCCTTTAGCTTAGGTGGATATTTAGAATACATGGCCTTAGACTCTTCTATCAGAGAAACATAACCATATTCTTCAAGTTTACCTTTGTGACTTACAATTTCTTTTAAAAATTTTGCCCATTAAGGTATATCCTTAATTGCATCCATAAAGGGTATAGTTATAGTAATTTCCTTCAAATAATTCAAAAACTTGCTAAATTGCTTATCAAAATTCCTTCTAATAAATCTTTGAGGAAAAGGTAAAACATTTAAATTAACTTTAGGGTCATCTTCCCTAGATGAAGTCATCTTTTACTTAGATTCATTAGACTTCTTCCTCACATCATCTTTCTTACTAGTATCTATAGCATGCTCATCATCCACAATAAAATCATCCTTACCTCTAATGTCACTCTCAATCTTTTTCCCACTCCTTAACATAATAGATTGAACCGATTCATGAGGCAAAAATTCTGGTTGGCTTGGGAGTTTGCCTAATGGTTTAGCATTAAAAGTGGCTTATTGAGCCAATTAGGTTTCAAGAATCTTATTGCATGTAACAAGTTGGTCAATCTTTTTATTTATTTGCTTAAATTGCTCCTCATTTTGTTTGTTAGTGGTCATTTGATGGTTAACAAATTATGTCATTAAATTCTCAAGATGGAATTTAGGTTTTTGGGGGTTAAAAAGTGGTTTGATTGGTAAGGCTGAAGTGTTAAGTATTTGATGGGATATCACATGGCAAATACACGAAGAAAATAAAAAATATAGATCATTCATGCCACGTAATATATGACATAGAATCAAAACATGCAATTGTAGGGTTTTTAAAACTTACAAATTGGATGCTCTTCAAAACTTGAATTTTGCAATGGAAAATATATAAGATGAACTTATATACTTTAGATCTGGAACACCAATGCCAAGGAGCTACCTTTATGCCACTCCTCTCTATTCTCACACACACACTTGCAAAGATGGCTTAAAACCGATAGTGCTAGCTCTATGTTTGAATATTTGGCAATGGCAATGGATTGAAGCCACAAGATCTGATCTTGTTCTTCTTTTAGGTTGCTATTGCTGCCCAAGAACACCAGAGAACAAGAAAGAATTATTTTCCCTTGTGTATTTTGGCCAAGAGAGAGAGAGAGAGCAAAAAATGGCTAGGTTTTTCTTCCTTTTAATTCATTAATATATATCACTTGTTTAGGTCAAGTGTGAATGCCGAAATTAACTATCTTTAGGTAGTAAATTCAGCCTCCATCACTTTCTAATTAAGTGACATATATTAATTCAAATTCCTTTAAATTTTAATTTCAAATTAATTTAAAATAAACATAAGACATTTAATCAAAACAAATCACTTATTTAGGATATACATGTGCCGAAATTCACTATGATTTTATCTTTGAATTTCGGCCAATCTCTCTCCTATTTAAGTGTTTTATTTTGATTCAAATGTTATTAGGATTTAATACTCAATTAACTTAATTAATCCAAGATAATTAATTAATTAAAATTAAATCTACATAGGCCGAAATTCCCTCTCTCATGGACCAAGGTCCATTTAGCAATTTTAATACCCATTACATACATTAATTTGACTTTAAATAAAAGCCTGAATTAATGCCCAATATTCTATTTAAATATTTTAAGTCCAATGCTTTGTGTGCGATCCTATAGGTCCATTTAATATTAGCAATGAATTAATGAATTAATTCAAAGGCTATATATATATTCTCTAGCAAGATGTTATAGCATTTCAAATTAAATGAAAATGCAAATGGCATTTAGTGACCTAATGCAATTTTGCATAGTCCTTTATCCTTAAATATCAGAATTAATATAAGGCATGGAACTAGTCATCCTTATATATACTAATTCATTTTCTTGATATTCCAGTGACACTGAACTCTCAGATAAATAATGATTACTCATTATTTCATCTATGTATGACCATACACTTCTCAATTCACTGATCAAGTGGCCGATGATATTTTCTCTCTTATTGAGAGGGGTAATCCCTTTACTTCTCTCATGCTCTCTAACATGAATTAGTGCATACCCAAGCATACCCATACATGTCACCCTGTTATGAGTACGTTAGGTGTATGTCAAAGTACACAGTAATTAATAAAGAGTTTCATAGAGATTTTAGGTCTAAGAACTCTAATGCAAAACTTGCACACGAGAAACACTTATGACTAGTATCATGCAGTGTTTTCATGAATGGATCGAATCCAGATACCATATTCTAAACATGTATCTATGATCTCTGATTGACACTCTTATCTTTATGATCCATAAGACAAAACTCATCTTTTCAGAGAGAGCATACTAGTCTTAATTCATTGTTATTCCCATAACAATGACTGACTAGGGATATTTAGAATGAAGTCTCTATTGTTTTAGGGTCTTACAACCATGTGTCTCACACATGATAACTTAAACTGAAACAACATTCTTGGATAGTTCTATCAATTGATATGCATAGGAATACAATAGATAAAACAAATGCCTCATTTATTAATTTAAGTGTTTTATAACAATGTATTGGGGCTAGGGCTTACACTAACAGTATTTTGGTCATAGGGTTATTATTTGGAGGGTTTAATTAGGCATTTAGGTTAGACCAAGAAAAATCAAGATGGTTCATACATTGAGGGTTATAATGATTAGAATTTTGACCCATCCTTTGATTATAACTACCTTGGACAAAACTTACATCCTCTCTAGACCCCTGATTACAATTAGCATACATATGAGGTCCACCACATTTTTCACATACTTGACTCACATTTTCAATATTAGATTGAGAATTACTTACCAACTTAGTCAAGGCTTCAACTTTGGCCGTCAATAGATTAATGGAATCTAATTCCAAAAATCCTTTAGCCTTAGCCATCGTGGGTTCCTCTCCCATGTAGCCTTGTCAAGCCAATTCCTCCAACAAAGTTTCAGCTTCCTTGGCTATTTTCTCCATCCATTTTCCACTTGAGGCAGCATTTACAATATTTCTATTTTCCTCCATTAGTTTATTATAAAAATTTGAGGAATCATCCAATCCGACAAGCCATGGTGAGGACATTATTGTTGGAGTTCCTTAAATCTTTCCCAAGATGAATAAATAGTTTCATTAGGCAATTGTTTAAAAGTAGTTATTTGATTTCTAAATTTTTTTGTTTTATGGGGTGGAAAATAGTTATTAAGAAAAGCTTGTTTAAGTTGATCCCAAGTATTGATTGTCTCACTAGGTACACTAGCGAGCCAAATTTATGCTTTTTCCTTTAAAGAAAATGGAAATAGCCTAAGTCTTATAGCATCATTACTTACGCCGTTAATTTTAAATGTAGCACAAACATTAAGAAAAGCAAGGATATGAGCATAAGGGTCTTCCCCTTGCAAACCTCCAAACTGGTTATTTTGCACCATTTGTATGACTGCAGTTTTGATCTCAAAATTGTTGTTGGCAATGGCCAGCACCACTATTCATCCAAAACATTTAGAGATATTAGGTATAGCAAAATCTCTAAGAGTTCTCCTTTCTTGATTTGCCATATTTTGAATATTGTGACTTTCCTGCAACTTAGCTCTTTGTTTTTCTTCTAATCGCAATCTAAGTTCCTCTTCTCATTTTCTTCTAAGTTCCCTGCATAAAATCAAAAGAAAATTTTAGTCTAGGATCATAATAACATAAACTCTAATACTTTTACAAAGACTAAAATAAAAAAATAAAAATTCATACATAAAAATAAATATAATTAATATCATACAGTCCTAAAGCAACTACTACTTTGCTTTAATCAATAAAAATTCATTTAAATCGTTCCCTGACAATGGCGCCAAAATCTAATGGGGATTTAATTGAACCCTTAGTCACACTAGACTGCATATAGGATGAGTAAGGTATCATTCCAAAGGGAACATAGTAATTTTGTATTGAAATCACGAATAGTACATGAATAGGTATCAAATGTAATAGAAGTTATGTATTTAATTTAATAACTAAACTACTTTATATATGTAAAAACAATTTTTGATAAAAAGATAACTTAGTTGATGTATAAATATACATTAGAAATAAGAGAAATAATTTTATTAAGATCATGTATGACAATTGTATGAATAAAATGATTGGAGAATTTAGCCAAGACTTTTTAAAGTAACTCTCATTATCATTAAAGGTATTTTTATTTAGAGTCTATAAGCATTCTCATGTCATTATAGAGATAAATAAAAATTATAAAGCTCCATGCCAATTCTTTAACCCCTTAAAGTGAATTCCTTATCTCTAAGTAAATTCAATGCTTCAAGTAAATTCAATTGTTTTTTTATCAAGGTATTCCAACTCTCGTTGCGAATAAATTGACTAACATGCAAATTATGGTGATCAAGCATAAAAAGCAAATCAATGCACACAAATAAATTTAAATCAACTTCATTCATAAAGAAAATAAACATGTCTAAACAAATTGTACTACATAGTTATAATGTACAAAAGAAACTTAGCCAAATATATATTTTAAATAAAAATGAATAAGAGAAAAGAAACATCATCACTCCCTAGAGTTTTACTTTCTAAATAGACCTTCTGATATATCTCGTATTCTTTTGGCTTTGCTTTTTTGTCATTATCTAAAAACTAAGTAAAAGTGTTTGTCTAAATAACTGAATTATTCTAAAAAAACTAATAACTGATCGATCTCTCTTCTTCAAAGTTTTACTTTCATATTTATAGAGATTAGCTCTATAAACATGTCCCTTCAGAATGGTTGTCAATATGAAAAGTTTCCTTAAAAAGTCTTGATGGTTGGTTTAAAAATCGTGTGTTGAAAAGTAATATCGCTTGAAAATAGATGCCATTACTGACTTATGAACTCCTTCATGAGTCATGATTCTCCTTATATTGTTCCATTCATGAACACTTTGCCGTCTCGTGAACCTCCTCTTCTCTTCCTACCGAGTCGTGAATGCCTTCACGACTCATGAATGTGATGCCTCTACTTCACTCGTGAAGCCTTTCACGTTTCATGCATCTCTGTCCGAGTCGTGAATCTCTTCACAACTCATGAACCTCTTCCTTTTCATTGCTTAAGATTTCTTCATATTTACACCAAACTTGTCCTATAATACAGACAAACACATAAATTAAAAAAAAACACATAATATTGTTGGAATTTAATGGTTACATGCATCACATACATGAGCGGAATTTTAAAATTTTTTAACCATTAGATCTGATCTTGCCATGAATACAGAATATAACTTTATGAGAATAAGAAAAATCACCTTTGATTTTTGTTGAATAGTTGATTTTACTTCGCACCGGGTTGTCGCAAACCACAGTGTCCAAAATTGAACACCTCCAATGAGTAATCCACACTAGAGAGGGGTAAAATGAACCAACAAATTGGTGTTTAACTAGGGCTGGCCGAAATTCCCAAGAGCTAGCTTAGGAGTTGGCGCAAAAAGGGAGAGAGAGATTAAGAGAAAAGACTTTCTTTTTGTTTTAATCACTTAACCCTAATTCCTCATTAGTTGGCCTTTTATAGTTAGGTTAAAATTCCAACTCCTTAATGAGATTGGGCTCTTTAAAATTGCTGGAGAATTATTAATTGGGCCTCTGGAATTAATTATAATCATTTGGGCTTAATTAAATCCAATTTAAACCTTTTCATAAAAGACTATGCATAAAACCCACAAACTAGGCCCTTTGTACAACTAATTGGATTTAAATACCCAAATGGATTCCAAATCCAACCAAATTAAATATGTGAGTTCCATAACACTTATGTAACATATATAAATTAATGTGGTCCAAGAAAAAGCCCTCTAAGCCCTTCTGTATGGAGTTGACGTGTGGCCCTCTTCTGGAGGGCTTCCTCCAACTTCTTCATTCCTTTGGCCCTTTATAATTTATCCAATGGACCTATTAATTATTATATCAGTCCTATAACAATTATAGTAGTCTTATAACACTTATAAGATAATAATAATTAATCATAAAATATATTATTTCAATTAGGTCCAATTTTGCAGAACATTTCTTAAAAGTTTCGCGGACAATTTTATTTGATCATAATTAATTAAACTCTTTAATTAATTATTATCTTATTCACTTCTCTACCTTCATAATAATATCAAATATTATTATCCTTGTTATTTTACCATTTTACCCTTTTCTCTATATGTGTGTTACCTATTGGGTTCCTGTCCATGTTGGCAGTATAATATGTAATTGTGAGTTATATTCAAAACTCACATGATTTAAACTCCTTTAAATCATTTTATCAATCTCTATTGATATTTTGATACATCATTATACAAGTCATGATTGGCCTCTATCTAGGCATCATGACTACCCAAATGTCAGGAAAGTCATGTGGTTTGACTGTACCCTTCCATAGAAACAGTTACCGTGCAATTACTCCTTTCACCACTCTTATCTCAATTAGATTCTGAGTATGGATTTCTGTCAACTCATATAAATCTAATTATGTATGTTCTATTAATTTAACCATTGTTCCTAAAATGCCCTTCATGGATCTCCATCCATCTCGGCATATTACTATGGCCAGAGATTCTCTGAACAAGGCAATTATAGAATCATGCGAGATAACTTCCCTTGTTAAATTTGGGATGCTGAATCCTTTGTCAATCACTCAACTATCTTCAAGTAGGTCATGATATACCCAATCTCCTAACTATGTTCACTCCCAGTTGGAAGTAATCAGTTATGGAGTCAAAGTATACCACTTGCTACTTAAGATAACTTTGGTGATCTCAAGTCTAAGGATACTTGCACAACCGCTATGAAGAGATTCCTCACTGACATAGATTTAATATCCATGTGAGGATTCTTTATGCAGGTCTCCAATGAACTTGTTCTTCTAACAAGCATCCACATGTTAGCTTTGATTATCTTCCATAATCACAGTTATGAGAACCACTACTTGAACCATTCAAGAAGCATAACATGTGCTAGTCTGTCTGAATTAACAATGTCCTATCTTGTTAATTCTATGACTAGGGATATTTAGATATTAACATATTTGCATGCAATAGTCATCTCATATCATGAACACTTTCATGATTGCCTTTGCTCTGTGTTTATAATATCTAGGACTTCATTTATTAATTTAAGATTTACAAACTCATGTACTTAAACATAGCATTAATAAATGAATGACGCCTTTTATTAAGAATATAAATTTTATACATATGAAAAACATCCCTATTACATGGGCTCTAGGGCATACTCTCTAACAATCTCCACTTGCACTAGAGCCAATCACTCATATGTCTCAGACCCATGCTACTTATATGGTGATCATGCTTAATCTGTGAAAGTGCTTTAGTGAGGGGATCTGCCACATTGTCATCTGTGGGAACCCTTTCTATTTTCACATCATTTCTAGCTACTATTTCCCTTATGAGATGGTAGCATCTGAGAACATGCTTGGATCGCTGATGAGACCGTGGTTCCTTTGCTTGTGCAATGGCTCCATTGTTGTCACAATATAAAGGAATCGGATCAACAATGCTAGGCACCACTCCTAGTTCAGTTATGAACTTTTTGATCCAGACTGCTTCTTTGGCTGCTTCTGAAGCAACAATGTACTCAGCTTCCGTCGTGGAATCAGTAATTGTTTCTTATTTGGAACTTTTCCAACTAACTGCTCCTCCTCCCATTATGAACACAAAACCAGACTGCGATTTACAGTCATCTTTGTCAGATTGGAAGCTGGCATCTGTATACCCATTTACTTCCAAACTGCCCTCTCCATATACCAAGAATACATCCTTAGTCCTTCTCAAGTACTTAAGGATATTCTTGACAGCTGCCCAGTGTTCCTCTCCAAAATTGGATTGGAATTTGCTTGTGACACTCAAAGCAAATGCTACATCTGGACGTGTACATAACATAGCATACATGACAGAACCAATTGCAGATGCATATGGTATTCTATTCATGCTCTCTCTATCCTCTAGTGTCTGCGGACACATAGACTTAGAAAGGTGTTTCCCATGCACCATGGGTATAAACCCTTTCTTAGAGAGATCCATATTGAACCTCTTCAATACTTTATCTATATATGTACTCTGAGAAAGACCTAGCAACCTATTGGATCTATCTCTATAGATCCTTATTCCCAGAATATAGGATGCTTCTCCAAGGTCTTTCATGGAGAATTGCTTAGATAACCAAATTTTAACTGATTGGAGAAGAGAAATGTCATTTCCCATGATCAATATGTCATCTACATATAGAACTAGGAAGACAATTGTACTCTCACTGACCCTTTTATATACACAAGGTTCATCTTCATTCTGTGAGAAACCAAACTCTTTGATTGTCTCATTGAATCTTATGTTCCAACTCCTAGAGGCTTGCTTCAATCCATAAATGGATCTTTAAAACTTGCATACCTTTTCGCCATTTCCTGATGTGAATCCTTCTGGTTGTGTCATATACACATCCTCAGTAAGATTTCCATTAAGGAAAGCTGTCTTCACATCCATTTGCCAAATCTCATAATCATAATGAGCTGCAATGGCTAAAAGTATTCATTGTCCTCTACTACAGTTATGCCTCTATCTGAATCTATGTGAAATCCATATCTCACAGGGATATAGCACATCCTAGTAGACCTTCTAGGATTCTGTGTATAATCAGGTTCAACTGCAATCTCATCTTTATGAAATTCAGTTTCGGGTTTAATCGGTTGATCTACTTCTATTTGTGGGTCCTGAACTTCACCAAGTTCAATTTTACTCCCACTGTCTTCTCGTAGGAGAAACTCTTTTTCCAAGAAGACAGCATGCCTTGAAACAAACACCTTTTGTTCTAAGGGATGATAGAAATAATATCCAAACGTTTCTTTTGGATATCCCACAAATAAACATTTGTCAGATTTAACATCCAGTCTGTCTGACATTGTCCTCTTTACATAAGCAGGACAACCCCATACCTTCATATGAGAAAGCATGGGTTTTTTGTTATTCCACATCTCATATGGAGTAACATCAACCGATTTACTAGGAACTTTGTTTAACACATAGACAACAGTTTCTAGTGCATATCCCCAAAAGGACTTAGGCAAGTCCGCTCGGCTCATCATTGATCGAACCATATCTAATAGTGTTCGATTCCTCCTTTCAGATACACCATTGTGTTGTGGTGTATATGGAGGAGTCCATTGAGATAAAATCCCATTATCTCTAAGATAATCCTGAAACTCTTGACTCAAGTATTCTCCACCTCGATCTGATCTAAGTGTTTTAATACTTTTACCAAATTGTTTCTCTACTTCATTTCTGAATTCTTTGAACTTTTCAAATGCTTCAGACTTATATTTCATTAGATAGATGTATCCAAACCTGGAATAATCATCTATGAAAGTAATGAAGTAGGAGTAACCTCCTCTGGCATGTGTAGTCATTGGACCACATACATATGAATGTATTAAGTACAAAACCATTTTAGCTCGTTCTCCTTTACCAATAAAGGGAGCTTTTGTCATTTTTCCCAATAAACAAGATTTGCATGTATCAAATGATTCATAATCAAATGATCCCAAATCACCTGACTTGTGCAATTTGGTCATGCGTTTTTCATTTATGTGGCTTAAACGACAATGCCATAAGTATGAGGTATTTAGATTATCATGTTTCATTCTCTTGGTATCCACATTATGTACTTCTTTAATTAAATTAAGAACAAATATACCATTCTCAATGATAGCTTTTGCATAAAACATATTGTTCTTAAAAATGTAACAACATTTGTCCTTTAAAGAAATATCATAATCATTCATCAAACAACTGAAAGAAATAATACTTTTGGACAAAGCTAGAACATAATAACAATTATTTAATTCCAGTACTAATCCACTAGGAAGAGGCAAATAGTAAGTCCCCACAACTGTTGTAGAAATGTTCTGTCCAGTAGCTGACTGCAAACATATCTCTGCCTTTCCAACTCTTCTAAAGCTTCTAAGCCTCTGTAGATCATTACATAAATGAGATCCACATCCGGTATCTAATACCCAAGATTGTTTTAAAGCAATAGAATAAGTATTAATTTCAATCATATGAATACCTGAGGTAGAAGCATCAGCTTGCTTCTTCTCCTTTAGAGAATCTAGATAGGCCTTGCAGTTACGCTTCCAATGACCATCCTTTCCACAATGGAAGCAATTTCCTTTGGGATTCTCTTTCTTGGCAACCTTCTTCTTGGAGATCCCACCATTCTTTGGCTGCACCTTGGTTATCTTCTTCTTCTTTTGCTTCTTGCCTTTAGCAGAAGTGACAACCATGACACTTTTTGGATCCTTCTTAAATGATCCATCAACTGTCTTGAGCATATTGATTAACTCAGGAATGGATACTTGGATCTTGTTCATGTTGAAGTTAAGCACGAAAGGTGCATAACTTGGAGCCAACGAGTACAAGATTAAATCTATGTATAGATCATTATCCATAACATAGCCAAGTCTACTCAAATGCTCAATATACCCATACATCTTCAATGCATGAGTAGCAGCTGAAGTGCCTTCCACCATTTTACAGCTAAATAGAGCTCGAGCAATCTCATATTGCTTAGTTCTAGCCTGAGAAGAATAAAGCTACTATAGATGCAAAACGATGGTTCTAGCATCCATCATTTCATGTTGCTTCTGAAGCTCTGAGGACATAGCACCAAGCATCAGACATGCTGCTGCTTCACTATCCTCCATGTATTTTCGATAAATGCCTTTGATCTCATCAATGACATCATCTGATGAAAGTAGTGGTGGATCTTTATCTAAGACATAGTGGATCTTTTCAACTCTGAGAACAATTCTCACTTGCCTGATCCAGTCAGAATAGTTGTTGCCAACCAGCTTGTTATCCAAGATTGATCGTATATTAATGTTTGATGTGCTCATGATGATGACCTAGATGTGAAAAAGAAAAGATATGAGAGTATGTTCATATATATGTATGCATTAATAAGGTCTTTAATTAATCCATTTACTCCCACTATTTTATTGCGAATTAATAGCCCTCACTATATAATCCGAGAAAACCTGATGGTTTTCTTAGTGGGCTAATATCCAATCCTTGATATGTAATTTGACCTTGACTGTGGTCAACAAGCCAAATTTCATACCCTTGAAAGGTAGGTATCTCTATACCAATTGTGTCTCTACAGAACTATTGGATCATTAGGTTATCAACTCTTGATGCATGCATATCATATATGCATTCCCTAATCTTGCCTCTAGAACCATTAGCCTTGACTGTGGTCAACAAACTAATGGGCTAGCTAAGATGACACATTTAATTAGATTTGAACATATTCGATATAATGTGAGCTTGATTGTGGTCAACAACCCACACTATAAAGACCTCTGGTTCTCCTTAAATTAATGGAAGGCTTATATACCTTAGTATTTGTTTGAGGGTTTTAGTTAATTAAGTCTCATCATACATGGTTGGCATACATTGGTATGCATCCTATATCTATCACATAAATATAAGCATACAAATATGGTATAGTTATGGACTTCACTACATTGATTTCCCTGAGCCAAGAGGGAAATCAAAAGGTCACACCTAGGTAGTATGCATGATTCAAACAAGAAAATAATTACATTATCTTCAAGCTTGTTGGATCTCTATCCGGCCCATCTTGCTCTTGATATTGGTCTCCATCTCCATCTCTATTTCTAATTCTAATCTAAGTAATCTAATTACATATTACAATTTAAAATGAAATACAAACCAAAAACAGGTGGCCGGGACCTGAAAGTCCTAATTGGGCCAAAACATGCATTATGCTCAATCACATTGGGCTTTGTCCATAACTAACCATCATGCCAATCATACACCCTTATATGCCTCTCTAATGCATAAAGAAATGGATTACTAACTTTGTTTCAACCTTTGAAACTATATTTTGAGTTATTTTAATGATGTGATCAAATTAGGAAACTTTTTCCATTTTGGAAACTTTCATTTTAGGAAACCTTTTTGCATGGATGTGTTCCTATCTTAATAATCAATCCAATTGATTCTTAATTAATTATAAATTGATTATTTAATTAATTAATCATATTCAATAATTATAAGAATCAATTTTGGGCTTAAAACAAATGTAGGCCGAAACCCACAGAAGAAAAACCCTAACTGTGTTCACACACAAACTAGTTTTGTGTCTTTTGGACCATTTGGGCCTTTTGGCATGAGCCAAGCCCACTCCAGCCCTTAAAAACCATTAATAAACTTAATTAATGTTTATAATGTTTAATTTAAATCAGCTCCTTGGGCCCACCAAGTCATTCACTAATTTAAAACAAGTCCGTAAACATAATTAAGCCCATTAAGTGGTTTTAATAAATTAAAATTAATCAAATTAATTTAAGGCCCATTTTAATTAATCTAATTAATTAAAAACACTTTAATGTATCATATATATCAGATTTAGAAGATCAAAAGTCGTTCTAATCAAGAACACACGAAGAACACCAATTTATCGAACTTTTCGACTAAACTAGTTTTCATGCAAAACTTGTTCGATTTTAATTTCGTTTGATCCTACGGCTTAATATCACATATTAAACACATAAAATATCATCTAAATGATTTTTAAATGGATCCATACGAAATTAAATTAGAACAGCCCCTACATCACCTAGGGTTTCACGCCAAACCCTAATCAAAATTATTCAAAAATTTCGTTTTTGTTTCCACCAAATTTATTTGATCACACATACAACCAGAAATCAATATTTCTCATTCATGAACAATCAAATCTAATATTTTAAAGTTCATGAAATAAATAACTCAAAACAAAACAAAACTTATTCCGCAGAAAAATATAGAATTGTATATCCATGGCAAAATCGTGGCTCTGATACCATGTTGGAATTTAATGGTTACATGCATCACATACATGAGCGGAATTTTAAAATTTTTTAACCATTAGATCTGATCTTGCCATGAATACACAATATAACTATATGAGAATAAGAAAAATCACCTTTGATTTTTGTTGAACAGTTGATTTTACTTCGCACCGGGTTGTCGCAAACCACAGTGTCCAAAATCGAACACCTCCAATGAGTAATCCACACTAGAGAGGGATAAATTGAACCAACAAATTGGTGTTTAACTAGGGCTGGCCGAAACTCCCAAGAGCTAGCTTAGGAGTTGGCGCAAAAAGGGAGAGAGAGATTAAGAGAAAAGATTTTCTTTTTGTTTTAATCACTTAATCCTAATTCCTCATTAGTTGGCCTTTTATAGTTAGGTTAAAATTCCAACTCCTTAATGATATTGGGCTCTTTAAAATTGCTGGAGAATTATTAATTGGGCCTCTAGAATTAATTATAATCATTTGGGCTTAATTAAATCCAATTTAAACCTTTTCATAAAAGACTATGCGCAAAACCCACAAACTAGGCCCTTTGTGCAACTAATTGGATTTAAATACCCAAATGGATTCCAAATCCAACCAAATTAAATATGTGAGTTCCATAACACTTATGTAACATATATAAATTAATGTGGTCCAAGAAAAATCCCTCTAAGCCCTTCTGTATGGAGTTGGCGTGTGGCCTTCTTTTGGAGGGCTTCCTCTAACTTCTTCATTCCTTTGGCCCTTTATAATTTCTCCAATGGACCTATTAATTATTATATCAGTCCTATAACACTTATAGTAGTCTTATAACACTTATAAGATAATAATAATTAATCATAAAATACATTATTTCAATTAGGTCCAATTTTGTAGAACATTTCTCAAAAGTTTCGCGGACAATTTTATTTGATCATAATTAATTAAACTCTTTAATTAATTATTATCTTATTCACTTCTCTACCTTCATAATAATATCAAATATTATCATCATTGTTATTTTACCATTTTACCCTTTTCTCTATATGTGTGTGACCTATTGGGTTCCTGTCCATGTTGGTAGTATAATATGTAATTATGAGTTCTATTCAAAACTCACATGATTTAAACTCCTTTAAATCATTTTATCAATCTATATTGATATTTTGATACATCATTATACAAGTCATGATTGGCCTCTAGCTAGCCATCATGACTACACAAATGTCAGGAAAGTCATGTGGTTTGACTGTACCCTTCCATAGAAACAGTTACCGTGCAATTACTCCTTTCACCACTCTTATCTCAATTAGATTCTGAGTATGGATTTCTGTCAACTCATATAAATCTAATTATGTATGTTCTATTAATTTAACCATTGTTCCTAAAATGCCCTTCATGGATCTCCATCCATCTCGGCATATTACTCTGGCCAGAGATTCTCTGAACAAGACAATTATAGAATCATGCGAGATAACTTCCCTTGTTAAATCTGGGATGGTGAATCCTTTGTCAATCACTTAACTATCTTCAAGTAGGTCATGATATACCCAATCTCCTAACTATGTTCACTCCCAGTTGGAAGTAATCAGTTATGGAGTCAAAGTATACCACTTGCTACTTAAGATAACTTTGGTGATCTCAAGTCTAAGGATACTTGCACAACCACTATGAAGAGATTCCTCACTGACATAGATTTAATATCCATGTGAGGATTCTCTATGCAGGTCTCCAATGAACTTGTTCTTCTAACAAGCATCCACATGTTAGCTTTGATTATCTTCCACAATCACAGTTATGAGAACCACTACTTGAACCATTCAAGAAGCATAACATGTGCTAGTCTGTCCGAATTAACAATGTTCTGTCTTGTTAATTCTATGACTCGGGATATTTAGATATTAACACATTTGTATGCAATAGTCATCTCATATCATGAACACTTTCATGATTGCCTTTGCATTGTGTTTATAATATCTAGAACTTAATTTATTAATTTAAGATTTACAAACTCATGTACTTAAACATAGCATTAATAAATGAATGATGCCTTTTATTAAGAATATAAATTTTATACATATGAAAAACATCCCTAATACATGGGCTCTAGGGCATACTCTCTAACAAATATTACATACTTAGCTACTTCAATTAAAGAAAATACACACTAAATAATAAACTATTTTACATGGAATCAGGAAGATGACTAAAGTATATAACATGAAAGCCAACCAAAGGTACTCCTCTAAGTTAGGAATGTCATTATCTTAGGTATTAGATCGGCTAAGACATGAAGGGAAGTTATAGCCGCTGAATGCTTGCAAAAAGTCAAGGGATGCCCTATTATAGAAAAGATCAATATTGTTCCTACCATTAGCATATAGGGCATCTAGAGGATTATTACTGCACCTTGAGAAGTAAGATTCATGATTTCATAGATAGCAATAGAGTAGGGAATCTCTATTCATAAGCATACAATATGTCTACTGTAGGCCCAGTAGAGTAAGGAATATGTGTGCCTCTTAAGAGGGCTTTGGTACCTATGAGAAAAAGTGTGATATCAGTGTATTGCGGGTTGAATTCGAATTTTTTTTTATTTTTACCTTGTCATTTCAATCCACCCTGGTCAAATTTATACTTTTGTTAAATATCTTTATCTTTTCCAAATACCTTATTGTTATTTTGTCTTTTTTTTGTCATTCTATTATGTACAGTAATAATAAAACATAAATAAATGCATGTCATTAGTTTTATATACTTAAAACTATCTGAAAAGGTTTTAAACTCCCTTAATACAACATATAACTACTATGGCGGATTAGGTGCCTTGCGATATGCCATCCTTGATGATGGTGGAAAAGGTGTGGATGACCATAATGATGATAGATGTGAGGATTGATGGTCTCAAAGATGATGATCCAGAGACTGAAGGTATCGATGATGATGATGGCTTAACCATCTTTATGCCAAAGTTGGCATACATATCTGCAAAGATATCTTCTTAAAGTTGCCAACAAAATGTTCCCTTATTTGCCCTTATGTCCAATGGTAACCGACTCACCACTTTCCCTATGCCTATCTGAGATAGTGGTTGGGTAGCAACTTTGAGTAGGGTGGCAATGATCTCATATGTAATGTCCACTCTTCTATGCTCATGCATCACCCACAGACAGGCTATATCGACTGCATTGACCAACTTAGGACTATTGGTACAGAGAATATATAAAGTAAACAAAATATGTTTGGTGTATCTGAATGCCTGCATGGCTAGCATTCTACTTTTGGCCATGTCCGGATTGTACATGGCTTTAGAAAGGATGATGGTTAGCTAGTGCTCTCTCTTAACTCCCTTCTTTGAGGTCAAGACATATTCTCTAATAGACAATCCCACAGCATTTGTGAAGCGGTGTCACGTGATACTATAATGAATGTCTCACACTATGAATACAACCACTTTTTCCTTCATGTCGAACCTTTGAAACCTCACATTATCAGTGCTTTTCACATTTCCTACAAAAGTAAAACAAATGAAAAAATATATGTGCAATGCATGTGGCAAACAAAACACTCATTAATGCAGTCCAAGGGTCATAGATGGCCAGGACATGAGTCTTTTCTAAGGGATGGTCATCTATCATGCCTTTTTTATAGCTTGCATTTTCTTGGTCTTTTATGCCTATATCCTTTCCCTTTCAAGCAAGCTCTCTTTTAGGTATTTATATTTCTTCTTTCTTTTCCTTTTTACCTTTTCTTTCTAATTTGTAATTATTTATGCTACTTGAATATTGCTACCATGTTAAAGCCTGTCGATTGCACAAACTGCTAGATGACTTAGAAACTTGGAAAAACCCTAATATAACCCCTTAATTATACTTGAATTTCTTAAAGAGAGTAAGGATAGACAAGACTCTAATTTTCTTTGCCACTCATTACTGGGACCCATGATTCCATGTCTTTGGTTTCACTCATTAGGAATTATGTGCTCTAGTCAAAGAGTTTGTTGAGATCGTTCGAGTTAGGTTTGCATCGGGCACTCTTCCTTATTTACCTCTATGTGTTTTTAACTTCCCGAGGGAAGTGATAAGAGTTTTGGATGTCTTTTTCCTCCGAGGCTAGAGGATTAGTTCCTTGGGATAATATCTTTTGACTAGAGTGGTTAATTGATGTCATAGATGATTTTTCTGATGTGCCCACCTTTTAGATTGGCGTCATTCTATCATATGACTTCATTTGATGTTTGATATCATCCATAGCTAGTTAGGTAGGAGATTATAGGTTATTCAACATTAGGGATGGTGTGCGTAAAGGTTTCATTCAATTCCCCTTAGTTTTGGCAGAGACGATCCTTGGTCTGGGCACTATACATGCTAATTCCACTGCTCACCTTATTAGTAGCCTCTCATTACTCCAAGTATGTCATTGTTTTAAAGGTAGTGTGCTCGTTGTAGGTTTTCACACTAGATTTTCTTATTGAAAAATATGTCCTTTCAAATTTTCACATATTTTATTACCTTATTTTTGCCTGAGATGAACCCAACTCACCCCAGTAGCTTTTTCTTTTTTCTTTTTTTATTTTTTTATAATAGGCTACCCATTTCTAGGTTTTCACCCTATCTTTTGGCCTAACTTTTGGTTAGAGAGCCAGTTACAATTTTCATTTCTAATGGCCTATTTCATCTTCATTTTCCTTTTTTTTTTTCTTTTTTTTTAGGTGTGAACACATGGGAAGTTGAAGCTATTGTTAAAGCCTTCTCCTCGGTCTAGAGCTATGAACACTTATTTTCCAAGGCATTATAACCTCAGACATATACAATATGAGTTTTATTTAACCTATAGAAGAGTTATCTAGTTATCCTATTTAGTGGATAGTTATATTAGTTCCAAGTGCCCTTGGTTACCTATATCTTATATGGTTTGAGATAAACCTTCTGGATGCATCCTTCTGCATGGCATGCATCAATCCATTTTGTACAACATTGCTCAATGTGCTTACTAGTATAGGGACCGTCAAGACATTGTCAAGTGCCTTTTTACTTCTTGAGGTGGACCACTCTCTACTCCCTTCTTGATAGGATATTACCATAGAATTTGAGCCTGACTCCCAATGAGAATTGTCATTCTTGATATTAACGCTAACGACTTTGCTACCTCTACCATACATAAGTAGTGGGTTATGAGCCCAGCAGTCAACAATAGGATGCTTTAGCTTAGGCACTTAGAAGAGAATTGTGATACATGTAGACTAGATTAGATACTATCATGGACTATACTTTTTGTTCTTTATTAGAAACTTTAAATGAATAGAAAAATGATACTTTTGAATTCATTAATAATGATTTGGATACAAATGTGGTTTTTCTATTTGATTTTATTACACATGATCATTATTCAACACAATCTCAATAACACTTATTACTTAATCTCGAAATGGAATCTTAAAAGCATCAAAACTCCTATCATCAATAAGCCCTCTCGAGTTTTCTTTACTGATTATTTTCTCTTAGCCCCTAATTTTTGCCTAGGATGCTTTTTTCAATTTTTACCATAATGAGGTGCCTAATTTTAGCAAGATTGCCATTTTTTTGTTTTTGACTCGCAGGGCATTTATTCTCTTTTAATTTTTAGCCATGGAAATTATTTATTGGTTTTTTGAATTCAATATCATCGCTATTAGTCAGAATAAAAGCTCTTTTGGATAATAACTCTTTTGAGTACAAATAGTCCCTCCCATGTAGGCCTAAACTTGCCTTGGATATCTGGATCCTAGGTCTCATCTGTTTGAACACCAGATCTCCCTCTTTCAGAGGATGCTTCTTAACTTTCTTCCCAAATATGTGAGATAACCTTTTCTGGTAAATCTGATTATGGTAGTAAGCTCACATCCTATCCCTATCTAGTAGGTTAAGCTTCAACAACCATTGTCTGGCCTATTATGTCTAGCAATATAGCTTTTAAAAACCTCACTAAAAACTAATGCTTAATTTCCACTAGCAGCACAACCTCTATCCCATATATTAGGCAGAATAGGGTAGCCCCTGTTGAAGTTCTAACTGTAGATATGTTACCCCATAATATAAAAGGTAGAGTATCGGTCCAATTTTTATATGTTCGAACAATCTTTAGCTAAAACCCTTTTAACATTTGTGTTGGATGCTTGAACCACTCCATTAGCTTGAGGTTAATAAGGAGAAGACCTATGATGTTAAATCTCATATTTTCTAATCATCTGCTCAGTTTCCCTAGATAATTGCAATCCCTTACCCGACACTATATGGTGGGGTAGGCCATACCTGCATATCAGATTCTTTTTAATAAACCTAGCCACATCCCTAGCATCCATCTTTTTAAAGGATTTTACTTTTACCCACTTGGTAAAGTAATCTATGGCAGCTATAATGAACCTGTTAGACAAATAATTCTTATAATGTTTATGCCTCATGCGGCGAAGGGCCAAAGCAATGTAAGATTGCATAGTTAGAAATTGGGAAATTTCTTAAGATCATATATTATTAGCACATCTAGCATTCTTTGATGTTCTTATAAAAGTCAATTATAAGCTAGGAGAACTCCTGGTTCATGACCCTTTTTCCTTTTTATTTGTCATTTTCTCTCTTTTTCTTTTCTTCTCTTCCTATCTTTTTATTCTTTTTTTTTATTTTTCTTTTACCTAATTGTTCGTGTAAGCACCATATTCACTTTCAATTTCCTTTTCACTTAAGCATTTTAACTAAATACCCTCATGCTACCTCTTATGAAGCCTCCTACCTAAATCGATGCACCAAGTAGACATCTCATATATCGTTCTTTTACCCTCTTCCATGACATATTCTAGGAACACTGATTTCTTCATTTCAACATCCATTACTTGCTTAATTTCAAAGTGTGGCTTGCTAAAAATAAAAATATATGCAGATTTCATGTTTAACCCCTTTCGGGCCACCCTATATTAATAACAAAGTGGCTAAAGCATCCTCAGACAAACTCCTCAAGATATTTGTCATAAGGCAACAATAATTCTTTATTAACCATTAACTCTTCACTCGATAAACCGTTAAAGATAAACATTCATAGATTTTTGCGATCTTTACCCACCATTACTAAGGCTTCTTGCTTGACTAGATTATACCTCATGTGAATATCTATCTTTTAACTAACTCTCAATAGATCAATATAGGTCCAGGCGAAGACTCTTTCATATATATTTTTTCTCTCAATCTTTTTCTTTGTCTAGAGTTATATCTGACGCTAATAGGATTTCTTTTTGGTTTTTTTTTGAGATTAAATGAACATGTGTTTATTAAGTTAATGTCAAATATGAATGTTTCATGATAATGATTATGTATATTAAAATCAGAAGAAACATCACATAGGTAAGAAAAATTGTTCATCTTATTAATATAATTAAAAGAAATAGCATTTGTTCAAATTAACTAGTTCATAAAGCAAAAATAAAGTCTATAAAATTGCCACTACTTTCAGTTCTTAAAATAGCTGTTATGACATCTTCAAAATGGGTCAAGCGATGTTGTGACCCTTTTGCCTCTTTTCAGGGTCGAAGATCTGCTTGTTGTCAACAAGATCATTGATCTGATACCTTAAAATCAAACGATCATCAATCAAATGGATAGTGTACTGATGGAAGTTATAAAATAAATTCGATATGTGATACAACAAACCAAAATCTTTAGGTGGTTTGTATGGCAGAGACTATAATTTCCCATCCTTATCCAATTGCACAAATACCCAAGATAAAGGTTTCCTCAAATTAAAGTACTATCTTTAAGCTGCTTTTATGGTTGATACCCCTAGTGTCTTTTGAACACCTCTACTTACTCTAGTAATAGACACTATTGATGCTTTTCTCTTTTCAAACTTAGTAATTGTTTCTCCTATTAGGTGAGTGAGATACCAGGAAAATAACTTATCTATAGTAATTGGCACAACCATTTCAGAGGTGAGTGCTTTAACCATCTCATTAGTACTATTAATATTGGACCTTGTCCTATCCTATTTCTAATAGTTAGCACCTCTTCTTTCCATGAGATTTTCCCCATCGAGTGACCATCCCTCATCAGTCTCCTGCTTAGAATCAACTATGCATTGGATATGATCTCTTAGAGTCTGACATTTATCCATTAGATATCCTATGTGCTAATGATAGGAACAACACTAGTCATTCCAATGGTGTGGTATTCCTTAACCCTTGGCAAGTTTAGGTAGAAGCAGTTGCAATTTGTCTTGCTTATTGAGATGAGTAAGGTGCCAAGACAATGGTTCATCCATAATAGTGTAACGATCTTGAATTGCTTTTGGAACTGGAACCCCCATGACCCTGTCATCACATTGGATGTTAATTTTCTTGGTCAAGTGTTATTCTATAGCTTGGCCATTAACTGTTGTGAAGGCCTCTTCAATCTCGATGGCTGGGAATGGTAGGGTGTCACGTTGAGATTTAGTTAATAGTGTCAGCTAACCCTTAATTTTATCTAACAAATGTTTCTTAAATTCTACCATTTTTTGGTTCAACAAGCTTGTAATTTTAGCCTATAGACTCTTTTCAAGCTCCTAAAATCTCCTGTATAACTCTCTATCTAATGTATCTTGTGGAATTAGAGGCACCAAAATAGAGGCTAGTCTATCCTTTAAAGTAGATATTCTCATCCAAAGATTTTCTATCATTCTGTACTCTTTTGATTGCTTCTTGAAAGCTCAATTAAACCAAACTCTAATCTAATATTAGACCTCAACTCTAAACTTGACTCTGATCTCAACACTGGTAGCTTAAATATGGATCTTTGGATAAGATGATTGCCTTACTCTCTGGATCACCTAAGTGAATCTATGATGGCTGCAGGAATCAAATGTTAGGAGTGATGTATGATGAATAATTTATGAACATGGTATTTACATGATGCATGAATGCAATGAATGTTTTCATTAGACATCAATCAAAATCACACACAAGCATATATAAAACCTTCCAACCTTATTATTTTCACATAGGAGGTTCGTGCAATCTCTTCCCTAGGTGGGTTTAGCCTATATTCAATAGGGTACCCAAAGGACACTTATGGTGTATGATGAAAAACCAGCAGCATAACCTCTCTAATTGAAAGTGCATGCATATGGGTTTTTGCCCTTTATGTATTTTGACTAACTCACATATATTGGGTTAGGGCCGTTAGGGATGGCAGCATTTGACTGGTACCCTTCTAATTTGTTTGAGTTTGGTCAATACATAGAGGTCTATATAGCATGCAAGCAGTATTATGGTTATACAATCTGGGAGAAATTTTTATTGTCATTACATGGGCTCTACACTTTAGGGCTATCCAACCATGGTCCTTACCAATAGGTCTAGCTCATCACAAACATAACAACCTATGGGTCACCATTTTATATACCATTTGGTACTAGACTTTGGTTGGTGGGTCTCTTTGATACCTTTTTACATTGAGTGAGACTAGGGAATATTTTAAGTTAACACCAAGGCTAAAAATTGATGCCTAACTTAATTTTAAAGCTCTAATATGTATGTAAGAAATTAAATTTGGAAAAGAGACAAGATTAATTTAAAAAATACAATTATAAAGAACTTAACCAATATGCTTTTTGAAGCAAGGTCTCTTTAGTCCCCAGTGAAGTTGCCACTGTGATACATGCTGGACCCATCGCTCATTTTTAGGTTCACTCTCGGAGGCCCGCTTTTAGGATCCAAGATCGAAAGAAACTCGTTTAACTCATAAATTGGCCACTTCACCATAAAGAGGGATCAAACACAATTTATGGTTAGTAGTCAACCTATAAAGGCATCTACTAATAGGTCCAAAAAGGTAGGTGTTATGGAGTAGTCACACGACAAAACGTCAAAAAATGAATCTCGACTTTTTGATGCCCAAATGGAGAATGGTGTTCAGGACATCGCTTTTTATTGTGCATCTTGTTTAGGTGTTATTTTATAATTGAGTTTTAAATTTTAATCCGCTCTCATTTTCTTACATGATGCAAAGCAATAAAATTAAATAAACATCTCAATCAATTAATAAAGTAGTAAAAAATAATAAAATAAGCCTACTTAATTATTACATAAGCAAATCCTAAATAAAAGAATAATATACAAAAGAAAAATAGATAAATATCATGCATAAAATGGGCTATTAATTAGTTTTAGAATGGTAGTTCCTTCAAACATATTTACAAAAAAAGGCTTTTATTATATTGTGTGAATTTGGGAAAAAAAACATTGGTCCATATTAATTAAAGAAAATCCAATTAATTAGTAAAAATGATTTAAGTGAAAATTTATCATTTAACGTGCAAAAATTATTTATTACTACCTATTACATCGCCAAAAATAAATGCATCAAAAATAAATAATAAAATATAAAGAAATAAATAAAAAAATAATAAAAAAACATAAATAAATAAATAAGGCAAAATAAAATAAAAATGAAAGAAAAATGAAACAAATGGAACCGTCTAGGATGAATAAATAAATTGCTCAAATAAAAATGAAAAAGATAAAAAAGTTAGAAATAAAATAAATATTTGAACAAATAAATATACATACTAAAAATGACAACAATAATAAAGCATAATATGTGCACAAAATTCATAATAAATTAAAATAACATAATAAAGAAAAATAAAAAAAATAAAGAAATAAATGAAAGCGAGAACAAAATGATGCATGCGTTCATTTCTCGTGGCCAATGCAAAAGGAAAAAAAAAAGAAAAAAGAATTGAAAAGCAAAAAGCATACATAAGTGGGCTAAGCTAAGTAAGCCATGCATAAGAGGTAAAAAAATGAATTAAAACATACAAGTACAGTGGATATGCAAAATTAACAACAACAACAATGACGACAATAATAATATTAATAATAACAATAATAACATGGCACATTAACATAAATAAATAAATAATTAATTAATTAATTAACAAAACATAATAACATTATAAATAAATTTAAATGTAATGGCATATTGTATAATACATGATAAATATTACTAAAAATAATAATTTAATGACATAAATTAAGAGAATTATTTAAATATTAAATACAAGTGCACAACATGCAAACATGTGAAAAATGAAATGTAAATGAAATAAAATGCATGAACATACATGTGAACAGTGGAACAAATATTAGAGTAAGAAAGAAAATCACACAAAAAAGAGTATATACATATATAAAATTATTGATACACAAATTCATTATACATATGGCTTATAATTCTACTGTGTACATGAGCGGATAACACTGTAATGGTAGCATCCGAATATACAAATAAGATACCCAAAGGTAATAAATGGGAGCCCCTTATGGGAATGAATTGTAGCCCCATTCGGGAATGAATGGTAACCCATTTCGAGAATGAAACTGCATGGTAGACTGGTCAAGCGGACTCAAAAGGAGTTGGCTAAATACCCAAATAGGGTTGAACTTTACTATATAAAGACCCAAATGAGGTCAAAACTGTATTATCACAGCTATAAATTACCCTTATAGGCATGCCTATCCATCCACTATATAGACATAGATGCAGGCAATATAAATCTCTTTACTTTATCATTTTGTACTTTAGTTTTCTCTGTTCAATCATAAACCATATGTATATGTATACTTATGTATAACTATGTGCAGGGTAATTATACACATATTCATTTATAAAATTTTTATAAGCATATTATCATGTATATGTTTGAGTATAAATACTTGATACTTGTAATCAATTCGAATGCATGTAGCTCGATCGTATGTGTATGACAATGATATTTATCATCACACACACACACACACACACACACACATACACACACACATATATATATATATATGTGTGTAGGTATGTATACATATATACATATATATATGTATACATACATACATACATACATACATATATATATATACACACACACAAACTATCTATGTGTGTTTGTACAATTATCGATAAACATGCCATATTTTAGTTATTTACAACCATATGATAAACATATGATATGAACATACATGTATACATATACTATTTTAATTAAAGAATCAATGTTATGTTTGGCTATCAACTTATCATATGAACATGAAATTTTAGGTTCATTGGTGGTTTTAAATACTTTACCAAATAGCTAAACTAGCCCAATTAGTCTTCTTAACAAATAATATTCTTTGTCTCTAGTTTCCCATGCCTTAAATGCTATTTAATTTGGATATATAAAATAGGAGTTATGACCTAATCTTTACAAACTATCTAAGATTACTTTTATTTGAAATCAGTTTGTGTTACTATTTTGAAAATCCATAGAATAAAATGGGTGGAGAATTATACTAATATTTATTATGCAAACTGTACTCATATGTGTCTAATTTATCTAGAATTTTATCTGATAGCATTTAGACCTCTCTACCATGAGTTGTGTCCAAAATATTATAACCTTTTCACAGAAATTGGGTAGCAGCTGACATTTCTAAAACCAATTTTTCTATTACTTAAAAAATTCATTGAAAACATGGGTGCAAAATTAGCCCAACATTTACTCATAAATGCTCTTATATGTCCAATTTATCCAAAATTTTATCTTATAGCATTTGTACCTCTCTACCAAAAGTTATGTCTAAAACACTGTAATCTATTCACTGTAACTGGGTAGTAGCTCACATCTAACTTCAAATTAAAATAAAAAGTACTTTGACGTAGAATCAAACTAAGATTTATTATATAAAATTATAAACCCATATCTTAGGTGTAATTACAAACTAGAAGTACCCAATATAGAGTCGTATAACTCGAAATATGCTCAAAAAATAGAAATCAATTTCTAGTGATCTAATATAGATTTCTTCAATAACTTTCTTTTCTTTCATCAACCTTTGATTGCATGCATAAAATAATTCTTTCCAAAAATTTAGCCAACAATACGACACACTAAACATGAGTTCTAACATGCACTCACACATGCAAAGCAAGAATTGCTCATAAATTTCGATACCTTCGCCGAAATCCCCAATATTCAACCTTCAATCTATCAAAACCATTTTCCCTTTGTTCTTATTCACTTCACCTTCTATAAAGAGCCAACTATACATATAAATTTATAGAAATCCTCTTCTATGAAAATTCCTTTAACTTATTAAAGAAGAAGATGATGGCAATGAAGAGGGATACATTACCTTTAAAATCTCTAACTTCAAACTCTTCTAACAACAATATGAAGCATAATATTTTAGAGATGTAATGAAAGAAAAGAATGCTAAATGTAAAAGAGATAGAAAAAGAATGAAAATATGAAGTTTTCCCTTTGAATATGCCATCCATACCTCCCTAAGAACTAATAGATGTTCTTCTTTCTCCTACATACAAAGACTAAGTGGAAGAAAATTCCACTTACCTCCCTTACAATTCTTTCTCTTTTAAAATCTTCCACATTCTTTCTTTCTCATCAAATTCACCCCAAACTTCTTTCTTTCATTGCAATTGACCCAATAAATCGTACCTTTGTTAAAATTAACCAGTTAACTATATTTTTGTTCCAATTATACATATAGTAAAATAACTATTTTACCCACAATCACTTAAAACATTTAAATCCCCAAGTCTTAACTTATAATACTTCCTCTAATTATACTTAATTAAACCTTATTACCATATTAATACTTATGAATTCACCTAGGGCTTATTTTAGGTCCTTACATATAACCTTTGCCTCAAACCAAAAAAGTGCATATTTGGGGCTACCTCAGGTAAACTGTTAGGACATGTGGTAAGCTAAAAAAAAGATAGAGATAGATCTCAATAAGGTGAGAGCCAAAAGAGAAATGCCTATGCCACAAAAGTAGAAGGAAGTCAAAGGATTTTTAGGTAAGCTTTCGTATATTAGTAGATTCATAGTTAAGCTTACTTTAATTTATGAGCAGATCTTCAAGCTGCTTAGAAAAGACTAGCTGGTGGTTTGAAATGACTATCAGAATGCATTTGATATGATCAGGGATTACCTTTTGCATCCACCTATGCTAAGGCCTCCACAACCAGGTAAACCCTTAATTTTATACCTAGCCATAGAGAACAGCTTAGTAGGAGGCACGATGGCCTAGGAGGACAAATTTAGGATTAAATATGCATTTTACTACCTTAGCAAGAAGTTCCTACCATATAAAGCAAAGTATATGGTAGTTGAAAAGATCTATTTGGCAGTGATTTAGGCATCAAAGAAGTTAAGACATTACTTTCATTCCTATAGAGTACAAATAGTTACTAAGAAAAACCCTCTCAGGTACCTTCTAGAAGCACCTTCATTATTAAGGAAGATGGGCAGATAGTTAATACTCTTACAGGAGTTTGATATTGAGTATATCACTAGAAAGACCATTAAAGGGTGAGCCATTGTAGAGTTTTTAGCTGATTAACCATTAGAAGGGGATGGAGTGATTTATGAATTCGATGATGAGGGCATTGTAACTTTAATGATGTAGGGTTTGCAAATGTCCTTTCATGGAGCTATGAAAAGTAAAGGTGCTAGAGTAAAAGTAATCGTAGTAACCTCTGAAGGTTAGAAATTACCCTTAGCTAAGAATCTAAGGTATAAGGCCATAAATAGTGAAGCTGAATATGAAGCATATATCTTTATATTAGAAGCCTTACTAGCTGTGGGGGCAAAGAGTGAAGAGGTGTTCAAGATTCATCTTTTGTAAGCCATCAAGTCAGGGAAGAATGGTCAATAAAGGAGGAAATACTATTACCCAACACCCAATGTCCAAAGGCTCTAAGTAGTCAATTTGAGGTTTAAACTTTTGGGTATGTGCCTATAGATGGAAATTAGTTAGCTAATGCCTTAGTTGTTTTTGTGTCAATATGTGATAACACGAAAGGGGTGAGTATGAAGCCTATGTTGATCTATAGTTCTGATAATCCATATTTTGAGATGGAGTAAGTAATGGATATTGAGATAGATGATGGAAAGACTTGGTATTATAACATTTAGAATACTTAGAGAAGTCATTATTTCTAGTGAAAGCCATAAAGAAGGGCCAGAGAATTGTTTGTAATCTATCTGCTTAGTTCATCAATGTAGGTGGTTTGCTTTACAAAAGATGTCCGTATGATATATAGTTAAGGTGCATAAATGAAAAGGAAGGTAAAAAAGCCATGGAAGAAGTGCACACTAGTGTATCTGGAGTTCCGATGAACGGTTTAGCTTTAGCTAAAAGGATCATATGCCAAGGATTCTTCTGGATTACAATGGATATAAATTGTTCGAAGTATCTGAAAGAATGTTAGTTATGTCAATAGTATGCAGACTTGAAGCATTTTCTAGTTTCAGAACTCTGTAACCTTACATCACCATGGCCCCTTTGCTATGTGGGGTATAGACATCCTAGGGATAATCCATCCGGTAGCCTCGAACAAACATATATTTATCATGGTTGACATCAAATACTTCTCAAAATGGGTAAAGGAAAAATCATTCAAAAAGTTAGGTGCTAGGTTCATTGAGAAGAATCTAATATGTAGATATGGCCTTCCTCACCATACAGTGTCAGATAATGAGGTGTATTTTTAGGCTAAAACAAAACAAATACTCAAGAAGTATGATATTTAGAATTATAAGACTTCACCTTCCTAACCTTAGGCGAACAAGACAGTAGAAATAGCTGATATAAATGTCGAGAGGATTCTAGCCAAGAAGGTACGAACTTATAAGGAATGGGCTAAAAAATTTACCATTTGCATTATGGGGTTATAGGATTACAGTTAAAACTTTGACAAGAATTGTTCCATGTTCTTTAGTCTATGCAACAAAAGTTTTATTACCAATGGAGATTGAACATTAGTCTCTGAGGGTAGTTTTCGTGGCTGAATTACTAGAAATAGAGTGGGCATGATCGAGGTTGCTATAACTCAATTTGATAAATGGAGATAGAATGCAAGCTTATTATCATAACTAAATCGATCAGAAGAGGCTAGCTCATTCATTAAAGAAGAAGGTTAGGAAACATCCTCTAAAGAAAGGTGACTTAGCATTTAAATAGATGAGACCAAGGATTCCTAATTTTTAGGGCAAGTTCAGACCTACCCAAGAAGGACCTTTCATGCTGATGAAGTTATTATTAAAAGGGGCAGTTATCTTAACTAATGGTGATTACAATAAATTTAAAGAATCGGTCAACATTGATAGACTGTAGAAGTTCCATAGCTAGACTTAAAATAAAATGAAAAAAATAAAAATCCCACAGATTTAATTGGGCACCCCATCAGGGTGAAAACTAAAAAAGGCATCATGTGAAAAAATTAGGGGTTGAGAGAAAATAATCCATCAAGAAAACCCGAGAGGGCTGATTGACAATAATAGTTTTAATGCCTTTAAGAGTTTATCCTGAGATTAGATGACTTGTACTTTTAAACTTGATGTTAAATAATAATCATATGCAATGAAATTAGATAGAGATCTTACATTTGTATTCAATGATTATTAATATATTCAACATTGTCCCCTTTTGCATTTTTGAAATTATAAAGTTTTAATAAAAAGAAAAACATAGTTTTTGTTGCATCTAATGTACTATTTATGCTCAGTTTCTCTCACCCTTAAGATATCTCAGCTGATATGTCTTGTTATCGACTGGTGGACTGATAACCCATCTCTTATGCTCATCTAAAGCAGTGAAGTCATAAGCACCAATCTTTATTATGATAGTCTTCAAGGGGAGTCAAGCCCAAAGCACATGATAACCAGATATGAAGCCGATAGATAAAATGCCACCATAAAAAGCCAGGAGGAGTCTAATAATATCCTACCGCTCCCCAAACTAATAGGCATAATAAAAAATGATACAAAAGGTGGCTTGATATAATCCACATAAAGGAATGCACACGAAAGGTCCATCTCAAGTCATATAATGTATAGGTAGCCATGGACACTAGAAGCTAATATCACCATTTGCCACAATAGCCATTTAGATGGACCTTCATAAGGTGAGTAAAAGTCATATGTCCTCTATCTGGGTACATGATTCCTCAGTAAATAAGTGCCAATAACTCTAAGAGGAGGCTTTATTGGCAATCTTAACTTTTTTTTCCAATAAGGCCTGAAAAAAAAGCCATTGGGGTGAGTTAAATTTATCTCAGGCACAAATAAGGCGAAGGAATGTGTGAAAATCTGAAAGGATGCACTTTCTAATAAGAACAACTAGTGTGAATACCCATAAGGAGTGCACTACCTTGAAATAATTACATACCTGGAGTAATAAAGGCCTGTTAGTGAGACAAACAATAGGGTTAGCACATACAACATCTAAGCTAAGAATGGTCTCTACCAAAATCAATGGAAATGGGGTTAGCCCATTATGTATGTCTTTTATAATGCTAAATACATTGTAATCTCTAATTAAGCCATCTAAAATCATAGCCAGGTACCAAGAAAAGCTACACAAAAAGATGACACCAGTCTGATATGCGAGAATGTGAGAAAAATTATGTAGAACCTCGATCAAGATTTCCAAAGAGAAGGGCTCTCCTCATGATACTAGCCTAGTGACAATAGAAGGATGAATGCACAAGGCCTAGGCTACTCTATCGGATAGTTAAGTACACCATAGGGCACGTAAAGGAAAGTGCCAAAAGGGAATCTCAAGCCAAGGATACCAATAAACTCCATGGCCAAGGGGCATAGTTCATGGTGGATAAATTAGAAAACATGGAACCTTAAGTCCTAATGCCAAGCATTAAAAGAATAATTGTCATATCAAACCTCATCTGTCTTAAGCATCTCAAATCAAAATATAGGGCAATGATAGGGATTTCTGGTATTCTTGGATCATTTAAAAATTGGTGCAATTTATGAATGGTCGAAATTTACATGATGAGCATTTGGCTAGTCTATATGCAAAAAAATAAATAAATAATAATGAATGCAAATAAAATGGAAACAAAAGGAAAAGAAAAAGGAATACCTAGAAAATGAGGCTGAATAAGTAGATGAAGAGTCAAGGCATAAATTCCAAGGAAAAAATCAAGCTATTTGTAGGAATACCTTAATAGATGGTCATCCCTCAAGAGCAACTTACGGCCTGCCATTTGTCATCCTTGGATCACATAATTAATTCCTTTACATTTCTATATGACCCATGCATTGCATGTATATATTTTTGTATCCTTTTTTCTATTTTACAGGTAATATAGAAGAAATGCTAACACTATTGAAATTTATCAGAGTTTTAACAATTCAAGGAGTATCTGGCATAAAAATATTAAATTAATTGTAAATAATTTATGCATATTGTAAATTAAGTATTACTTAACTTGATTTAATTAACTATAACTTAGGAATAATTTTCAAGGTCAGAAATGTCAATAAGATATGTTAAAAATCAGTTTTGTCAAGTCATAGTGCAAAAAAATAGTTCAAATTCAAAATTTAGAGTGACAAATGGGATATTAGCCATGCTCATTGTTCACTATGATAGATGGCCTACTTATTTGTCATGTCAATCTTTTAAAAAAATGGTCTTTTCTTCTTTTTCTTCCTCTCTCTTCTCTATAACCACCATTGTTATGATTTTTTAAGTTTCTTTCTCAATTTTCAAACATAATTCCCTAATTTCTTGACCGTTTTACAAATTGTTTGCACCAAAATGTCCCTTACATCACCATACACCTCAAGACTATAATTATTTTGATTTTCTTTAAGTTTTTTTGAAAACTCATTTTAGTAATCCAAGTATGTTTCCTGATTTCTTTTTTTATTTTATTTTTTTATTTTGTTAGCTTTATTTATTGATTTTTTTAATTCCTACTTAGCCTGTTATAACTATTTTTTGCATGTTGTTTATGCAATATGTTTAGCATGTTAATATGGGCCTATGAATTCTAAGATCTAGTTTCTCTCATTTCTTTCTTTTCTTTTAATGTATTTTGTTTACAATAGCATGAAAAAAATAAAAGAAGGAAAAAAGAGAAAAAGAAAAATGTGTTTTTTTCTTAGTTCTAGTAGGTAGAATGCATTTAAGTTGTATAATGATGAGAATATAAATAGAAAAATAAAAAATAAAATTTAAAAAAAGAAGAGGAAATGTTGAGTTCGGTTACAGTAGGGTCTTGTGTGGCATGATTAAACACTATTGTTTTTGTTTGTAAACCTATTTGGTTACTTCCTAGGTAATGTATATTTTAGCAGTAAGATAAAAATAGAAGGAGCAAATAATAAGCATATAAAGTCTAATAAGGGCCATTGAAGTGTGTGTTGAACTTACCATTTCCTAATATCAGATAGCTAGTGTATGAAGTGAATATCATCAGCTAAACATTGCTTAGCCTCTATCTTTTAGCTATATATAGAAGCATGGTAGGGATCAAATATACTGTCCCTTTTGACATGGACTTAATATTATCGGTGTTGCTCAAACCTATATAGTCAGGATTAAGTGCAGTAAAATAAAAATTACATTTGCTTGGTCAGAATTAACATGAATTAAATTTCAAACTGCCTAGCGGCTTTTCGACCCGTGTTACCTATTGCCTATATTGTTTAAAATAATTTTCTTTGCAGGAGGTTAGGCATATTTTTATTTGAAATGCTACTAAAATTTAATTAGAATTTTATAAATAAATGAGTTGTTTTTTATAATCTCAATTGTTGTGTATGATTGCTAAATAAATGAGTTGTTTTTTATAATCTCAATTGTTGTGTATGATTGCTAAAACACTCATTATCAGGTCTACGCTATTTATGAGTTATTTTTGGTGCTTACCACACTTTTCAGTGTAGGGTTGCTAGTGCCAGTAGAAGACAACATACTATCGAATTTTTATTTAAATTTTTGCAATCTTAATTTTAATGTTATTACTTACTCGTTAAGTTACCTTAATGAAATTGACTTTGACATTTTTCTCAGATGGCACCGTTTCACGAGCCATATGCCACTCTTACTCCATCAACTCTAAAGTGGATGATAGTAGATAAGGTACATAGATATTAGGCTTTGGCTTATGTTCAGTATCGAGCAAGTAGATTTATGTCCTCACAGTTCCTAGAAAGTATAGGGATGTTAGGTGAGGTAGATGAGCTACTACCAGCTGTGGGGTGGATTGACTTATTTGCCTCTTCATTACTTACATAACCAAAGGTAGTTAGGGAGTTGGTAGCAATGCCATGTTATAGAGGATTTTAGAGAATTAACACCGAGGAGGGTGTTATCACTTTTAGAGTTAAAGGGCATATATATAGTATCAGTCGATGCAGATTTGTAGAGGCTAAAGGCCTACCCATAGAGAGGGGGTCATAGTTATAAAGAGGTACATAGAGCGACAACACTAAGCTAATATTACCCTACCTAGTGCAATTTACCACTTGAATATGGCTAAAAACACACTGTTGGCCACACAAGTGTACAGATATATACAGAGGGTGTTGGCCACCTCTTATTTGGGATGCCCCAGTAGCTCAGGGTTGATCAATGCCATTGAGATTTTTTTCTTTTGGGCCTTGCATAGACATAAACAAGTGGACATTAGTCATTAGATTATGGCTAACCTAGTTGGACTAGCCACGTAGCCCACCATTCAGATCTGTATAGGAGGGGTAGTGACCCGACTTCTTTTACATCTGGGGGTAGATGAGAGGACGTTTGGACCACCACTTAAGGAGGCATTCCTTGTAGACCTTTCTATAGCATAGACCATAAGAATGGTAGTGTTAGTCTGAGGCCAAGCAAAAGAGTACATGTTGCTGATGGTCTAGGCGACTAGGGTAGCTTACGGTCTAGCATCGATCCCACCAACACTAACAAAGGACCAGGATCAAGATCAGTCACCACCAGCACCTCAGGCACCTCCATGGTCACATTCATTAGCTCAACCACCACCAGCACCTCAAGCACCTCCATGGGGCATATATGAAAAAGGGATATAGAGATGGATATGAGGGGAGACCTAGATGAGCTATATGGTTCACCTCCTCAAGCACCTCCATGGTCACATTCATTAGCTCGACCACCACCTTCACCCTCTTATACATTGCAGTGGTATATACCATATTTAAACCCCGGTGCACTCATCTCTACGACACTTTCATCGAAATAGCCTATATTAGCTCCTACGAGCTGACCATTAGATGATATATCTCAAAGACTGGCTAGCATAGAGGCCTCTATAGGTGAATAGTAGTAGCAACAAAGCATACAATCAATCTTGAATATTCTCTAGACTATACAAACTTAGCATTAGCCTAGTGTGAAGAGGATGATAAAGGCTTTAACAATAGTATAGTAGAGGTTTGATGAGCTATTTTAGGTGGTAGATGACTCATTTACTAGCATCAGGTGGCTTACAAGTTGCATAGAAGAGGATGTTCCCAGGACTAGAGAGGTAGTGATGAAGATCGATGAGGAGTTGGGGGCTTATATTAGAGTTCTAAGAGATGATCTCAGGTAATATTTTGAGTAGCATACATGGTCTATCTTAGGTATAAAGGTGAGCATTGATCATTTGGCTATGGTGATCACTCAGATTTTGTAGCCACTATCTACCACACTAATAAGGTTTCATTTTCATTTTCAGCTGCCATAGGAGTAGCCAGCAGCACCACATAGACTTCTAGCTGGGCTATCATCCTCTCAACCATAATTCTTTAGGCCAACATATCTAGGGCACTTGGGCCATCTCAATAGTTGTACTTTTTTTCAGTGAGTTTGAAAAAATTATTGATTTTTTATGTATATAATAGATTTATGATTTGTATTTACATTTATGTTCCACTTTATGTTTATTCTTGCACTTATCTTTATATATTATTTTATTCAAGACTAAGGAAAGTGGTATAACAATTAAAAAGACAATGACTGAGAATGACAAAATGGTTAAAAGTGTAAAGGCAAAAGGTAAAAATGGTAGAAGATAATCAAAATGACATAAAAAAAATAAATTAACCAAGATTGACTAAAATTGAACAATATTGACAAAAAAGGTGGTAAACCTTTTAAACTCAAACACTTTAATAAAATGAACACATTAATGTATGACTCATTTCATAGTCACCAAAGCCCTTTTAAGAGGCACTTTGAAGACAATTATCATATAGACAACCCTAAAGATGATGGTTTTCAGTATATTGGCAACACAGTCTTTAAGGAATGTACATATGACAAAGCCCTCTCAAAAGGTACCCTCTAGAAAATTTTCATATAGACAACCTTGATGATGATTGTTTTCCTTATATTGGATATATAGTCACTAAGAAGTGCACAGAATCTAGTCAAGATCATAGTATAAAATTGAAGCATACTAAAGGTCAAGATCATAGTATAAAACTGAAGTATGCTAAAAAGTAAGCTATGAAGTACTCACTGCGAACTCAACATGAGTGGATGGAAAGCAATCTATGAAGTACTCTCACCGTGAGTTAAACATGGATGATATAGTGAAGCTTAATATACCCTATGATGCCAAGTTATTGTGCCAAGAACGTTATGGTTCCAAGTTATTACGGAAGGAGCTTCTCAGTATGGGTATTAGCTATAAGGTTAATGTACCTTATGGTAGCAAGTCATTTTGCAAAAATATTTCAGCATGGATATTGACTCAAAAGAAGGTTAGATATGCTGACAGATGGCATCAAGCAAGGGTTAACACATCTACAAGCTGACAGTAAGTACAAAAATAATAGAAGGTTAACACATCGATAAGATGATGGTAACTACCCAACCAATTGAGAGTTAACACGTTAATGAACTGATGGTAACTACTCAAACAATAGAGGATTGACAAGTCGACAAGCGGTAATTACCTAACCAATAGAGGGTTAACATGTAGACAAGCTAATGATAACTACCTAACCAATAGAGGGTTAACACATCGACAAACTAATAGCAATTACCCAACCAATAAAGGGTTAACACATCGACAAACTAATAGCAATTACCCAACCAATAAAGGGTTAACACATCGCCAAGCTGATGGTAACTATCCCAATAAAATAAAGGTTAACATATTGACAAGCTGAAGGTAATTACCCAACCAACAAAGGGTTAACACATTGACAAGTTGATGGTAACTATCCGACCAAAGGTTATACATCGACAAGTTAATGGTAACTACCTAACCAGAGATTTGCTACCTTAAATGGTATGCATTTTTAAGTAATTCACTACCTCAAATGGTATGGGTCTTTTATAGGCAAAGTTTCATTGCCTCAAATGGTATGTGTTTTTTACAACCATAGATTTGCTACCTCTAGTATGCATCTTTTATCCTTTCACTCTAAATTTTGGTTAACTTAGGCACCAGTGCATAAGTTTCCTTAAAATTAAGGGCGACTATAAACATCATGACTCGAGATAGCCCAGATCAGGATTATCCAATGATGAGGAACCACTCATACTTTTAACAAAAAGTGTGAATCTTGAGTTTTGTCCTTGGTTTCCAAATTTTTATAAAACATTTTTGTAGATTTTATTATTGCCTTTCCTATAATTTTGAAAAGAACTTGAAAAGCCTTGACTTTTGGTCCTTATTTGTGATAGACAGCCATCTATCATGGATGGATGATCTTCTATGGCCATTTTCTTTAGAAGATGGCCTATTTTAGCCCTTCTAACCTACTCGTGGTTGAGTGACGGATGATTGCTTGTCATCGAGTCAAGGTCACAGGTCACCAGGCCAGGTTTAAGGTGTATTTTTGTTATTATTGGAAACTCATTTGTGATGGATGTCTGTCAGTAATAGTAGTCCATTTACGGGTGTTTCCAAATTTTCTTATAATTTTTGGCATTTAAATTTTGGGGATAAGGATTAGATCCTAAGAGAACTTCCAGATTTCAAGGGATTAGAGTTGGGAGCAATCTCAAAATCTTCCCAGGTCATTTAAACTAAAAATTAGGGTTTTCAATGGGGCATTCTGATTCTTGAAAGAAATGAAGTAGATTTTTGGGAAAAAGAAAGGTAATTCTTTATTTTTGGGAATCGAAGAATTCTAGCAACATTCTTTCATACAAAAACACGCACATATTCTTTTATTGAGCATAGGAGTTGACCATTAGAACTCGAATCGCGATCTTTATAGTTACAAAATTTGCTTCGTTAGGGTAATATTATAGGCCCTCTCTTTTAAATATTTCATGCTATGACCATATGCTAGATAGGTTTATTTGTTGATTTTAATGCCATAATTATATGATTTTATGTTATTTAATTCATTCTTTTTTATTTCTGTAATGTTATGATGCCATGAGTAGTTTGAATCTATGTAGTATATTAGATGGCATGTTTATGATTTAATTTCCTCTATTAATGCATAATAAGTTCTAATTTAAATTATGTTTGCATTATTATTTGTTATTTTTAGCATGATTTAGATGTATATTTCAGTGTTATAATTAGTTTTGGAATGCTTTAGGGTTAGATTATGCATTGTTAGGGGAAAATGGTTTTACTTCTTTCTTTTTGCTTTAATTTCTTGTATTCTACCTATATTTCGAGTGACAGATAGGAAGAAGGCCCGATAGATGGTTGTCGGTCACAACGATCTATGGAACATCTCGGCTCCTTCATTTTATCCCTTTTCTCTCTTATTTTCTATAGTCTATATGGCCTTTTATTTAGTGTTTTACACCTATTTCGTGTGTATTTTGTATATATATGATTTATTTGCATTTTGACATCATGTTCACTTTTATTTTTACATATTTTATATTATGCTTATTTAATGTTTATTCTAGAATGTATTTTCATGTTGTTTTTATTTGAATTTAATTTATTATACTTTCATATGCTAATTATTTTTTTTTCCTTGAGCATTTATCTTTTATGTTTCTTGAGGAGTTCTTTAGGAGTTTAATTCACCTTAGGAATCAACCTAGACATTTTTTATTTTTACCCCTCTTTTTTATTTTATTTTTATTGCATTTTATTTATACTTTATTTATACGATTTCTTATTTGTTTATTTCTTATTTTGCTATTATTTATTTTGGATGCTTTCAATTTTTGGGAATGTATTAGTTAGTAAAAAATGTTTTTCTTTGTATGTTAAAATGAAAATTCACTTAAAATTATTTTTTATTTAATTAATTGGTTTTCCTTAAATAAGAATGGACCAATGTCTAATTTTTACCCTAAAATCATAAAATAATAAAAAGCCCTTTTGTAAATATGTATGATGGAACCAATGTTCCTAACTCAAATAAGATGTCTCAATTTATGCATGTTATTTTATTTTCTAGTTGGACGATTTGCCTTTATAATAATTTAAGTAAAAATATTTGTTTATTTGTTTATTATTTTATTTTTTGCATTTAATTGATTGATATGTTTATCTATTTTATTGCAATGCATCATGTGAGAAGGGAGGTACTAAACTAATAATAAAAATCCATTTATAAACAACACCTAACCGAGGTATAAGTAAGAGTGATGTCCTGAACACCACCCCTATTTGGGCATCAAAAGTTAGAATCTCTTTCCCAACGTTTTGTTAGGTGCTAGCTCCATGATACCTATCTCTTAAACCCACTTAGATGCCTTCATAGGTTGACCATCAATAATAAAAATGGGTCAAAATAACTCTTTTATTGTGAAGTGGCCAATTTATGAAATTTATAAGCCTCTTCCGATCTTGGATCCTAAAAGTAAGTCTTCAAGAGTAAATTTGGATCAAAGGGGTTCAACACGTACCACACTTCTGACAGGCATAAATTAGTTGGGGCTTTATGTGAGTCAATTATGGCTACCACTATCTCTCTTTTGAAATTGCTCAACTTGGTAAGATCAGGTATAGGAGGAAATGTTGTTTACACTAATGTAAACCTACCTGCTGAGGGTCGTAATCATAATCTCCCCTTGTATATAAGAGCTCAAGTTAATGGCAAACACAAAGCTTGTGTGATAGTTAATGATGGTTCCTTATTAAATGTTTGCCCATTTATAGCAATTCCAGCTTTTGGTCTGAATAAGGTGATATTGAGTAAGTCTAATTTAACCATTTCTGTTTATGATAATTCCAGAAGGTAAGAAGTTGGAACCTTCAAAAAGATTATGAATTTGGAGCCAATTGAATTTGTGGTATTGCTAATTCCAGCTAACTTTTCAGTGTTGTTAAGGAGACCTTTGTTTTATAAGCTTGGAGGTGTGCCATCTACCTTAAATTTCACTCGAGAATAGTTAGCTCCTTATCTCTATTGGTTGCCATGGAACCACCAATGGGGTTAGCTCTAGAGGACTATTGGGGAAACTCTTCATAGGGCTGATAAGAATTGAGTCTATAGCTTATCTATTTTACGATGGATCAATTTTTATGGCTATCACTTTAATAATAACTCCACTTGTTCCTTCTCTTGGCTTAAATTGAGTGAGCCGCTCTAACCCCATTTCTTGGCTCCTTCTATACCCTGGCGATGGCACCAAGAATTCTTAGGGCTATTTTCTAATTTGATGTGAGCATGGCACCTCCGATGGACTAGGTTGCCACCTCAAATTTATGGTGTATAGCTAATAATTGAGGGGTTTTTTGAGGCATACCTTGAAGAGGTATGATTTCTACCCTTAAGTATGCCTATTGAATTTTGGATCTTCATCCATACTCTTCGAGGGGACTCTTCTTATATTTAGCTTAAACTCCTTCATGGATTCACAGAGAAGTAAGAACATATTTAGGGTTTGGAGTTGAAAGCGTCTGTGAGAAGTAACTATGGAGCGAATGTCCTTTTTCTTTAGGTTCAAGCTGAACAACTCAACTTCGGCATCATCTCTCAATGAAAGCATGAAATGATAAACATCAAAATTTCATAGAATAAGAAGAGATCATTAATCGAAAAAGGAAAGCATTCACCTAAATAGGATATACGATATCTAGACTGGATGTATGGTGTTCGATTGGATAAGAGGCTTTAAGAACTTATAAAAAGGAAGTCTAGCTCAATCGAACTGGGCAATAGTGCTCCAACGCTTAAGTTCAAGATTTTGATGGCTAAAGAGAATGTATATAGAGAGTTAGAAAGAGAACCAGTGTGTGCATTATGAAAGAGTTTTCCATATTTATTAAGCTAAAGTCTTAAACTGAAGCCTTTTGATATTGGGTATTTAGTCTTTTAATATTTGGCCTTTTCAGTGGGCCCTTAATGGGCTGGTCTTAGCTTATTTTTTATGTTTTATTTTTTATGTGTCATCAATAATAATTCTAACAACAACAACAACAACAACAACAACAACAATAATAATAATAATAATAATAATAATAATAATAATAATAATAATAATAATAATGACGATGATGATAATACTAACAGTAGTATTAAATAATAAAAATAAAAAATTATAATAATAAATAATAATAATAATAATAATAATAATAATAATAATAATAATAGATATGGCGAACAAAAAAAATGATGCATGTACAAAATAAATAAATTTAACAATAATATAGTAAATTAGGAGACGTGTATAGAGAAGAAAAGAAAAAAATAAATCATGCAAAAGCTGCAATATACTAAAACAGCTAGTTGTTTTAGTGTATTAGAAACAGCAAGCAACAGCAAGCTGTTTTAGTATATTTTGTAAAAATGAAGCTACACACACTAAAACATCATATACGCAACATAATTAAATGATGCAATTTTGCAGTACCATATTAATGATTAGAGATAAGTAATGCATATGGCCACCCTACTGAGATTTTAGAACAAGCTAATTATTTATCTTGAAATCTTTCCAAGGAAAGTTCAGTGGAAATGTAACTCAACTACATAAGAACATAAAATTTTCACACTTGTAATAATAAAAGCTTTCATACCTGTTAAATCTTTAACTGCTCAAATTCAACAAATGAATCCAGAACCTGTGCAAAAATTTATGTGTGCAAATTATATTCGATATGTTCGATTTTTTAATATATATTATCTTTTTGAATTATTAAGTTCACAAGCACAAGATAATCACATAAATATATTTAAAAAAACAAAGAAATTACCTTCTTTAAAAACTCATAGGTCTGAACTTGCTTCGTTCACGCCTGAATTTGAGTCAATAATAATATTTGTATGTTTAATGAGATTAGCCTGCAATAATTAAAAAAACAAAAAAAAACAAAAACGAAAACAAAAAAAACCTATCAGGCATCCTGATGCAGTGGAAGAAACTCCAAAGAAAATTGTAATAGTTTAATTCAAATCAAAGTCTGCCTTCTTAGGCAAATACAAGACAATATATATGAAAGAAAACAAAAATAATTTGAATCATGGGAATCCTGCCCAAAGTAAAATACTGGCAAAATAAAACACTACATTAAAACACTGCCAAAAATAAAAATACTACCAAAAATGGAAAACAACTAACTGTCAACAAATCAGTCCAAGGAATTAGCAGGAAAAACAGCTAACTGTTTAAGAGATTTGCCTTAAACAGCTAGGCAAAAAAACTATTTAAGAGATTTGCCTTAAACAGCTAGCTGTTTAAGGTAGAAAAAAAAAGAATTAGCTATTTAAGATGAATTAGTCCAACTTGCCCACATCACATCTAAAAGCAAAATATAAGGAAATCAAACATAATCCATAAGGAAAACCTCTGTCAAACCATAAATGGCTTATTCCTAGATTTAAGTAAAAATTATTTTAAAACAAGCACAAAAATTAAAGAGAATGACAATAACCATTCAAGATATATCATGCAAAAGTTTCCATATCATTTATGCCACTCCAAGAAAAGCAACTTTAGGATTAAGAAACATACAGAACTATCCTAGAGTATCTTCACCCTGTACAATTAGCTTCACAATATTTCACATTTCAAATGATAATCAGTCCTAAAATCTGAATGTATTTTGACAAAACATGGTTATCAATTGTTCATATTCATCATTCTCTCACATTAGATATCAAGTACAATACCTGCATTTCGGGTTTTTTCTTATACAGATCATGAAGAGAAGGAAAAAAATGAAAGAAATAGGGTTTTTTCTTATATATATTCTTTTTTAGCAATGGAATTTAATTTCGTTGCTATTTTCACAATGATTTTGAATTTCACAACGGTTTTGAATTTAGCAACAGAATTTATTTTCGTTGCTATTTTAGCAACGAAATTTAAATTCCGTTGCTAATTTTCATCGCAAATTTTTCCTGCTATCAAGTGTTTCCATATTTAGCAACAGAATTTAAATTCCGTTGCTATTTATAGCAACATAATTTAAATTTCCGTTGCTATATTTTGGCGCTAAAATCTCCCCCCTTTTTAGTGATGAAATACAACCATTTTGTATTCTGTTGCTAAATCCCTAAAACTTCAACCAATTTTAGCAATGAAATTGATTTTCCGTTGCTAAATTAGCAACGGAATGAATTTCGTTGCTATTTTTCCTTTACTTTTTTGCTATTTTCTTGTAGTGGGTAATAAAACAACGACAAATTATATCATGGAGCAAAAAAATATTGCAAAAAGAATTATACAAAAAATAGAATTAGTAAAAATAAAATATAAATTGTTACAATTTAATTATTATTTTCCGTTTCACTTTTGTATTTCTTTTCTTTTATTTTTTTGTAGCTCACAACTTAAATAACTAGATATTTTTTAATTAAATTAAAATTTTATAAGCAATTTGAATGAAAATATTAATAAAATGGTGTAATATATATATATATATATATATATATATATATATATATATATATATATATATATATATATATATATATATATATATACACACACACTACAAGAAAAAGGGTTATTAGGGACCATTTATTAGTAACCAGTCAAGTTTTTGGTCCTTAAAAGTATACTAATAAGGACTAGTTTTATATCTACTCCCTAATTTCTAATTTTTCAATTTTAATAAGGAAAAGGTTAAAACTTGTTATTAATTCCTCAAAATACTGGTCCTTAATCCCTTTTTATTGGCGGAATTTTTAGGCGCCATGATAAAACCGATGGAAAGACGTAAAATAAATCCCTAGAAAGACATAAAATAAAAAATAAACATAGAGAGTGGGTTTTAAGTTATAAAAAATATTCATTCACCTAAACCTAAAATTTCCCTTTTTTTTCCTTTCTCCTTCATCATCCCTGGGTGTTGGGGTGGGCTTTTTTTTTCTATTCTTCCTTCTCCCCCCCCCTTCTCCCCCCCCCCCCCCCCCCCCCCCTCCCCTCTCTTATATTCGTGATTGCTTCTGTGAGAGTGTGTACTTGAGTGGCTCGTTTGTCCCCTATATCTCTCCTTTTATTATTGCTTCCCCCTGTTCCCTTTGTCTCTCATTTTACCCTCTCTCAGCCCTTCGCTTGTTGAATGCATTCGACCATCGTCTCCGCCACTCGACCCACCATCCTCTTCGTATTTTGCATGCTTAGGGCCATCATATCTCTCTTTTTCTTCTTAATTGCATGAATCTTAATTTTTCGGCTCCATATTGTTCATCTCATCCATTTTTAAGTTACGATTTCTCTCTTGATCATCTCAGCTGTGATTTGTGATGTTTTAATTTTTTGCTTTTTTGATTGTTTGATGATGAGAATTTGTTGATTTATTTCTGTTATTTGCTGTGTTGTTGTGTTTTTGGTTTCGGATGGCTTTGAGGTTGAATGATTCCTAATTTTCTACCTCCCTATTGCTCATCTATCTCATCCATTTTGAAGGTACGATTTCTTTCTTGATTATCTCGGCTGTAATTTGCAATCTTTTTATTTTTTTTCTCTTTTGATTGTTTTACAATCATGAGAATTTGTGGATTATTTCTATTGTTTTGCTGCATGTGTTGTCGTGTTTTTGGTTCATCTGGGTTTGTGATTCTGTTTTAGGCAGTTGTTTTGTTCAGGCCTTACTTTGTTGTTTTGATTCTGTCTGCTCAGTCTTTGCTCCCTGTTGGTTTGAGCACTGTTAATTTTTCATTGCTTCTGTTGTTTTCCCATTTTCTGGTTCTTTAAGTTTGAAATAAATTTTACATCTTATGAAAAAAATTGGAAGTTTAGTTTTTTACTGGATCGGTTTGCTTTTAGTATTTTGAAACAATCACTGTACTACTTATGAAATCTTTGATGGTTGTTTAATGAAATTTATGTATAAAATTTTGTTTAGATTAATAGAACATGAAATTTAAATAAAGAGAAGGAAAGTATCAAACATACATACATGATATATAGAAGATAAGCAGAAATATGGTTTTGTTAGCGTTTGAAGTTTGCATTTCACTTGAGACAATTGAGATGATTAAATTCAAAGTGAAAAAATATAACTCTTAAAAGCTTTCACATTTAATATTTGACTATTGTCAATATTTTATGATAAAAAAAGTTATTTATTATCTTTTAGAATTGAGCTTGTGAGAAAAGATCTTAACACTTATCATGAAAATTAAACATCGTGCATAGTTTATGCATATTGCCTTGTATCATATTAGTTTTACAAATTAGATTGCACAGATTAACATACCCTCCTGACACATCTTAATTAGTTAAAGTAGACTTTCTTACAATCTCGAATCTTGGACATGATATTATATTTTAATTACTCAATATTGTAATTATTTTCACTCTAAATTAATCATTTAGTCTTCTTAATTATTCACTTTAGAAATTAAACTCTAGCACTGTGATCTATATGTTCTCTTAAAATAACATACAAGGCAAATTGCATAAACTATGGAAAATGTTTAAAATAATACAATGTAAATCCTAAGTTTCATTATCACTTTAATAGTATTAAACCAAATCATGCCCTGTTGTTTTATTTTAATGTTGATTAGTGGTTTGTTTCCACCATCCCGTGAACTTATGATTTGGTTTGTTCCATTCTTGCTCTCCTAAACCTAAAGTTTTTGACATTGGTGTATCATCTCAGTTGACGGAGATGTTTTGATTTTTGTTATCATGCTCCCTATTCTTGTTGGAATACTTGATTTTTTGCAGTTGTTATTTGTGTTTTACTGGTTGGTGGTTGTTGTATTGTAGTTGGTGGTTGGAATTTCTACTAGATTGTATCTTTTACACTAATTAGAGGATTAGGAATCTATATCTACTTTTATCCCATAGATTTCAAAGCTTTTGCTGTATGTTTTATTTAAGTTTTTTGATGTAAAATTGCAGGAATGCTGCTGCATGATTTATTTAAGTTTTTTTGATGTAAAATTGCATGAATGCTGCTATATGTTTTATTTAATTTTTTTGATGATCATTATAAGTAATTCATTCTTGTATGCATTTTGATGTAAAATTATTTAATTTTCACGTGGGTTTTATGGAAATTAATTTGCCTTTTGTGAATGGATGAGAATCTAAGACTTGAGAGTTAAGTAAATGGTGTGCATTGTTTACTGTTAACTTAACATAAGCAGATCATTTTTTGACATCATAAATTACCCATTTTCCACTTATTATGTTTGTTAGATAAGGTTAACAGCTTATGTTATCAAGATAAACAACTCCTTTGTTTTGTTTGTATTTGTGTTTTAGTTAAACTCCAATTCTTCCTAGTTTTACATTTGTATATCTTTATATATAGCTGATGTAACGTGACTACCTGTGAATATATACAAAAAATACTTTTCTTTGCCTCTGTGCATTAATTGTTACATGGTATCAAAGCTCACAATGTCAAATATTACTCCTAATAACTCTACTGCCTCTACCCCTGTTGTCTCTACCCCTGTTGCTGTTACTCTTATAACAAATCCAACCACTGTTAACCTTATCTAACAATGTTCTTGCTTTTGAAATCTTCTTTAAGATTGTTGGCATGTTCCATTTTGTGGTGGTCTCTAGTGGATTAATCTATCACAATGTCCCAAATGATCTTCCCAATTCCAAACATTTTGTGTAATATAGCTGTAGATGGAACTGATAGAGCCGATGTATTTATGCTTTTTTTGGAACACCAGGATTGTGCATGAGCGGTGGCTTTGAAGGCCAAAATGATGCAGTAAATGTGCCTATATAGATGTTTATAAATCATTTCGTCATTTTTATATGCTCTTCTTTGGAACTGACTCTGTTAAAATCTTTATATATGACTTTTTATTCTTGCATTGTTTAGGTATTGAGCTGTTGAGTCTGATCATATTATGCTTCATTGGTTTTGCTTAGTTGTTTAGAATAAATTCCTTTAGAAGCTAAACCGCTTTTGGGTTGATTTGTAACTAAATTCCTTCTTGAATTTTGTATGCTTCGAAGGATTTGTTCTTGGAATTATTTTAATGCTGAGATTTTCTATTTCTTTTGTTGTTGTGTATATTTTATAGTAAAATTATTTTACTTATGAAAATTACAGCGACGCTACATATAATTTACCATTTAAATTTTTAAAAAAAAACTCAATGTAGTTTCTCAATTAATTAATTGGAAATTCCAAGAAGTAACTAAAAAGAGTATAATAGAATAGATAATTAATTATTCACATATAAATCAAATTTAGATAAGAAATTTTAAAAATCAAAATGGATTTTTTTAAAAAACTCAACAGTGGCTTTATGTAAGACTCTAAAATAATGAGGAAAATGGAATTTTTTAAGATGAAAAAATAAAGATTAATCCAAAATGAAAAAGTTTGGTAGCTGTATTTCAGTATAGTTTTCAAAGACCAATGCTCTTATTGGTTGATTGCATGATTGTTTTGTGCTTTCATTCTGATAGTTTTCATAGATTAGCTGCAGTTTTGGCTCTTTGGCAATAGGGGTATGCATCTAATATTAGCACAAGAAGGACAATATGCTCGGCTGCTCTATTTTTTCAACTGATGATGCTCTTATTGCTTTTATCCGTGGTTTAATTTTGCTTTCTGCCATCTGTCAATTAGGATGACTTATGCTAATTGTATTCTCTGCTCTTCAATTGTTTCACTATAGGTTGATGATTTGGATATTCTAGTATACTACTTCTTTATCCCCCAAATTTTGGAATTTCTTCTTGAGGCTCTGATGTTTTGTGTATTAGCTAATAGGGCTGCTATGATTTTTATCTTGATTTATGTCCTGCTATTATGTTTTTGTTTTTTGCCTACTATCTTTATGGACAGCCCTGGCTTTGTTTGCTGTCTTTGTGGATAGCCCTGGCTTTATTTGCTGTAAGATTCTCTCATTATTCAGTCTGTTATTCTTCTATGTGTATTGTTTTAAATTTTTAGAATATTTCAGTTTTTGACCATGCAGTATTTGTTCTGCCTAATGCATTCTTCATCAAAATTATCCATTTCTTATGCTATTCTCTTTTTCAGTGTCCAATTAGGTATTATAGTTTGCTGGGCAAATAGTGTGGAGAATCACTAGCTAAATAGCTGGCCATTAGACTAAAAAATGTTGCTTGGATAACCTGGGTTGTTAAACGGGCTCAGACCTTGTTAACAAATCATGCTTGCAAATATTCATTGCAAAATTTTCCATTTTGTAATTTAAATCATCTGATGATGTTATTTTTGTTCTATTTATAACAGCTAGCAAAGCCAAACTTAAATAAAAATGAGGCAGGCATGGCATTTTAAGGTGTCCTTTGTTCTACAGTCTGCAAAAGTTCACAAATTTAATGCTTTTCTGGTGTCCCTTGCTCCTTGGTGCTCTTTGTTGCTTTGCTTTTAATTAATGATCAACTTTATATGTCTTTGAAAATAAATTTATAGAGATAACAATTAATGATAATTTTTTTGTTATTTATTTATTTATTTAATCATTTAGTTTAAGTGGGTCTTTAACTTGTGAGGATTTGTTTGAATGTTGGTGTCTATTGTATCTAAAACTCTCTGTTTCTTTGTTGTTTTGTTTAAATGCAAGTCACTTGAACTTTTTTGACTAATTAAGCATATTTATGTCATATTTTATATTGTAAGTTAGTTTTTCTACGAAATGTTTATACTTCTGGCACGTTGTGATACAGGAAAACACATCACTAGCTGGTTCCTCTGCTGGTGCCATAGTCTATGCAGTGATTGCCTCTGGAGCTGGTATGCAGGAAACCTTGCAAGCTACTAAAGTACTAGCCGAAGACTATCGGCAAAAAGGAACTGCACTTTTGCTAGTTATTAGTTTTTTTTGGAAAGGGGTTGTATAAATAATATTTTTGTTCATATGATGGTTTTTGGATGTTAACTTTACATTTGTATTCATTACAAATTATATATATACAGGAAATGTTGGGATTATTATTTATATATGTGTATTATTTATTAATTATATAATACAATTGAATTTACATGATTAAAAAATTTATTTATTTTGGAATCAATAGGAATCATTTACCTTTTAGTGACTAGATTATGGATTAAAATATTGATCTTTATTAATCTGTCAGTGACAAGATTACAATGATCTTTAAAAGCTGATCTTAAATCAAAATAGCGAAGGGATAAAATTGTCCTCTTAGAAGTTTAGGGACCAGATTTTCGATCATTAAAAAGTTTGATTAGTCATGTGACCTAATTATTTAGGACAAGAAATATGGTCTTTAATACTTTTTAGGGACCAATTTTTTTTTTCTAGTCTTTAAAATGTTTTAGGGACTAGATTTTTGGTCCCTAAAGGCTGCATGGGTCACGTGAGGATCATTAGTTAGGACAAGTAAATTGGTTCTTAATGCTTTTTAGGGACTAAAATTTTTCTAGTCCTTAATAACTTTTAAGGTCCAAATGCCATATCTGGTCCTTGTTAGTTATTACCGGCAGAGCCTATAAGGACCAGATTTCTAGTCCCTATTGACCTTTAAGGACCATTTTTATACTTTTAAGGACCAAATTTCTAGTCCTTAAAGGTCATTTTTCTTGTAGTGATATATATATATATATATATATATATATATATATATATATATATATATATATATATATATATGACATAAAAATACAATTTAATTGAAAAAATTAAGTCATGGATTCAAATCAAGTCAAATTTTGGATTTTTTTGGATTTATTTTTCGAATTTTGAATTCAAATCTAATATTACTACATTTTAAATTAATAAAGCTTTGATTGTAAATTGACTCAAATATCAATAAGAGCATTATTTTATTATAATAGGTCACTTGTATGTTATAAATTTGATTTAATATTAAAAATATTTGCTGTTCATTCTATAAATATAAAATTAATTTGTGGCATGTGAATTTTATCTAATTTTTTGGCTTATTATTAAGAGTTATTATCGGAAATTGCATTAAATTGATATTGAAGATGTTTTAGAAAATAAAATAAACATCAATTTTTGTATTCATATAATTCAAGCATAAAAATAGAAACTTTATTTTCAATTCTATATTTTATTTATTTTATTTCAAGTATAAAAAGTAATTTACTAATGAATTTCGTGTGAAATTTATTTGTAAATTAATTTTAAAATTGCAATTTATTATTATTATTATTATTATTATTATTATTATTATTATTATATATATATATATATATATATATATATCCATTTGGATGTACTGGTGTTAATAATTTAAAAATTCTGGTGTTGCTTGGAAGAAGTTTCTTTGCAAGTTCTTGTTAGTTAAGAGAAGATGCTTAAGTAGAATTTTATTTTAAGTTATAGAATTTCTTCGTGGTTTCTTATCGTTGACTTTTGAGTGCTAGTGTTACTGTGATAATTTCCATGAAAGTTACTTGTTTTTCTTAATATCCATTACTCGGTGTTGACCTTTATCTTTTTTAATTTGATTTCTTGCTTATTATTTGGATTACAAGAATGTTTGTTACATTTCTGCATTCGTATGTGCAGTGCTGGGTTCAGTTTGGTTGGTAATTGACTTCGCCAATTGGAGGTTTTAAATTATTCCCTGTTTGGTTTGAATTGATTTGTTGTGTATGGGAAAGGCTTTTAAATATCTTCTGGTTTTATTGAGAATTATTAGTTTGAATTATTGTCATTTTCTTCAGATGATGATTCTTTAGGCATCCGATTTGGGAAACTTTTTTAACGCTTGAATGCTAATAATTAGGTGCTATATCATCTAAACAACTACTTTATGCCATATATATTTGGAGGGATCAAATTTGAGATCTTTTTGTACTTTTTATTATACTCGAAGGGATCAAATTTGAGATTTTTTCGTACGTTTTATCATTTACTGGTTATGCCATATATAGTTTGGAGACAGAATTGGGCATATTTAAACTTTAATCTCAAAATTCTGATTGTTTGTTTGAGATATATTATGCATCTGTTTATAGGTGTTGATGTTTTTGTGCAGTAAATAGGGTTGGATTGAAGATTTGGAAAGAGGGAGAAGGGATGGGAGGGAAACATTCTAGGCGTCAGGATTGCTTCACTACTTATGATTCTTATAGTTATGGTGGTCCTCCATCATTGCCCTACTCTTCTTATTCACCTAGCTTTGTTGACCATGACGGAAGAAGCAAGCTTCAATCGAAGTATTCAAGAATTGGGGATGATTATCAAACTCTAGATCAGGTCACACAAGCTTTGGCAGAAGCTGGTTTGGAATCTTCTAATCTTATTTTAGGTATCGACTTCACAAAGAGCAATGAATGGACTGGGGCACGGTCTTTCCATCGGAAGAGTCTGCATCATCTTGGGGATACTCTAAATCCTTATGAACAAGCAATATCAATAATAGGAAGAACATTATCAGATTTTGATGAGGATAACCTTATTCCTTGTTATGGATTTGGTGATTGTGAGTACATGTTATGCTACGTTATACCTTTCTTCTTATCAATAAAACATTTCGTCACTATGTAAAGTTAGTTAATATTCACTTTGGGTTTTATTCAGCCACGACACATGATAAAGAAGTTTTTAGCTTTTATCCAGAAGAGAGATCATGCCATGGCTTTGAGGATGTCTTGAGTCGTTATAGAGAAATAGTCCCACATGTTCATTTAGCGGGTTAGTTTGCATTATTATTCTCATCTTCATTACAAATTAACATGTTCTGCTAGAGCCAATTTGTGTTAAAGTTTGCTCATTCTAAATTGTTGTAGGACCAACATCATTTGCTCCAATTATTGAAACTGCAATTGGAATTGTTGACAATAGCGTTGGCCAATATCATGTTCTTGTGATCATCGCAGATGGGCAGGTTAGCTTCTTTGCTTGAATGGTCAACACTTAAAGTTGTGCAGAAATGACCGTCTCCTATAAAGATTAAACAGTTAGCTTTAATGTATTTCTTTGTCCTGTTACCTTCTTTATTGAAATTGATGATGTTAATTTCACGGTACTTTGCAAGGTTACAAGAAGTGTAGACACAGGACATGGGCAATTGAGTCCTCAGGAACAGAGTACCGTTAGCGCTATTGTAAAAGCAAGGTTCTTTACATTACTTGAGCATGTTTCAATCATGAAAAATGTCTTTTTATGAACTCGGCAATTTGCCTGTACCAGTATCTAAAGAACTGTTTTTCCGCTGTAGTCATTATCCTCTATCAATAGTACTGCTTGGTGTTGGTGATGGACCGTGGGACATGATGCATAAATTTGATGACAGCATTCCTTCTCGATCTTTTGATAATTTCCAGGTTAAACTATCATTCTAAGGACTCATATTTAAAGCCAGTTTTACACGTAATAGACTATTAATGCGTTTCTTATTCAATGCAGTTCGTGAATTGTAGTGACATTATGCTGAAAAACATCCCCATGTCTAAGAAGGAAACAGAATTTGCTCTTGCAGCACTAATGGAAATACCATCACAATACCAAGCAATAATTGGTCTCCAACTCTTGGGGTGAAGTCCCTAACACTCTGACATGTTGCTTCCTCTTCAGATTTCACACATTTAGAATCTTCGACTCATTACTATTAATTCCATCTTAATATTTGCAGCTGCCAAAGAGGTACTGTGAAGAGGTATCCTCTTCCTCCTCCGTCAAGAAACAGCTTGGTGACTTGCACTCCGGAGCATCTTAGTACGAGAAGGAATGAACAGATGACAGGATTTCAATATCACCCTTCTTCAAGCTATTTGGATCGTTCTTCATGGGTTAGTAAGGTCAGTCTTTCATATGTTTTAGGATCCTGGTATTGGTATGCAGTTTCGTATTATGTTCCTTGATTGTTATATTTTTCTATTTAGAACTGCCCAATATGCAAATGGACGAAGAAGGATCTTGCATTTGGATGTGGACATCAGGTAAAACTAAAACTGATACAATTATATTTTAGGGTTAGGTAATATTTGACATCAAACTTTTCAAATTAATTAGGAAATGCCACAATTTTTTTAGGTTGTTTTTGCCATTAAAGTTTCATGGACGGAAGAAAATGTCATATGAGCCATTACATAATGACACTTGTCTTTTATTTTAGGAATAAAAAGTTCATTGACATCTTCTAACAATTTTAAAAAATGCTATGGCAAAAAATGACTAACACTGTATTTCTTATTTATGTCTCTTTTATCAAATAGCTTCTTATGATTTTTATGCATTGGTTGTAGACATGTTATGATTGCGGAAGAGACTTGAACTTGTGTCCCATTTGCCAAACCCAAATAATAACCAGGATAAGACTTTACGAGTGATACATGAGAGTGAGCAGCTAGTTGAGGAGCTGGCAGGAACTCTGCTGGATTGCCTAGAATTGCCCCATGAAACTGCCGTTTACACATCTTAGATCTATGTAAATAATTAGCTCAAAATAAATGCCAAACTACCGGATGGTTGCATTTATTTGTCTTTCTGTAAACATTTATATGACAATAATTTTCTTTGAATTTATGTTTTTCCCATAGAAGTGAAAATTCTTTGTGGTATGTGAAACTTCTCTTAGTCTTTATTTCATTTGGAAATTCTAAATGTAAATGGTATCTGTTACTAACGGAGTATCTGATTTACTCATGATAAAGTTTTTAGCTAAATTATGTATTTAGTACCTAAAGTTTACTTAATTTTTCATTTAAATACTTAAAACTCTTTCATTTTTCATTTAAATACTTAAAACTCTTTCAATGACCAGTTTAACACTTGAAAATGCCAATTTTGCAACCGTTATAAATTGGTGCTAACTTGGCATAATGTATGAAAAACTCTTTAACTAGAGAACGTGAAAGGTAGAGTGGTTCAAAAAAATGTGTTTAAAACTAACTCTATCTCTCTCCATATTTTTCCTTTTTTGTTATTTCAATGGTTTATGTTTCATTTACAAAATCCCTAAAACTTTTTTAAAATTTTTTTTAATTATTGCTTTAATTCTGCAATGAACCCCAAATATTCTTTCTTCTTTTCACAAGAAAATTGGTTATTAGCTTTGGGATAATTTTGCGAAAAAAAAGGTAGTTATATCTTTTAGGAAATTTTTAATGCATTGGAAAGGATCATTAGACTCTTTAAAGAAATTCTAGTAGGTTTTGCAATATTTGTCTTGGAAAAAATATTGTGGGCATTAGGGGTGTGCAAAAATCGAACCGAACCGATAGAATCGAGAATCAAAATTTAGAAAATATGAGAACCGAACTGAAATCGAAGTTCATAGAATAGAAAATCGAATGGATCAAAATAATTTTGGTCGGATCAATTCAATTGGTTTCGGTTCGATTCTCATATTTCAAACAAAATAAAAGCAATTAGGTACATAATTTTTTTCCATAATAAGTAAATACATATAACATAGCTTACAAATTACACTAAGAAACATAAATTAAAAAAATTTACAACCCATAATTAAAAATACATTCAATATCCTCCAATTAAAAAAAAACATGCATTTAAATTAATATAACATAACTGTGAATGCATTTTTCTTGCAAATTCAACCACTTAGACCTGCATCCATATAAACGAACAATAATTAAATAAATTTAACTAAATTATGAAAAAATAATACAAAATAATTGAAGTGTATAAATATTTTACTGTATCAACATTAGATTTCAAATGCATTTTTTGAAAATTTGCAAATAAAAAAGTAAATATTAATTTTTTATAAGAACTAAGTTAAATAAATAAAACAAAGGACTAAAATTATATACACATACATATATAAAATAAGCTTCTTTATTCAAATTAACACGATCTGATAATATTCAACTCTTATTTAAAAATTACACTTATTAAAGTCATTTGTAACAACTAAAAATTACACTTATCTAACTTGAAGCCACCAAGGGCCCATGTTCACCAGCAGGAATTAGAAAACGAAAAAGGTTCCACCTAATGTTTCTTGGTTAGATACTTTTTAGGAAATTTTCGTCATTCATATAATATTCTCTACTTGTCTCAATAAATAGGACATATATTTTAGAAAAAGATTTTCTTATTTCCACCAAATCAATTAAGTTATAAGTCGACTGTTACATGATAAGTTGTAGTAATATATATTAGTTGTAATTTTTAGTTGTCTCATAATGCTAAAGCTAAAGCTACATATAATATTCTCTACTTGTCTCATAACGCTAAAGCTACAGATCGATGGTGGTGAAGATGGAGCAGATCTATAGTGGTCAAGATGAAGCAGATCTAGAAGAAATAGAAGCCGAAGGAAAAAAAAAAAAAAGAAGAAAAAGATGAAGCAGCTAATCCAGAAGAAAAAGATGAAGTATAAGCTGAAGAAATAGCCGAGATTCAATGAGATCAAAACCAAAAGGGTGAAATACCATGTTACTAGTAATATCATTGTTCCAAATATATGTAATGATCAACTGAATAACTTCAAATTTGGACGTCTAATCTGATTCAAGTTTATAATTAGTGATATCACATTCTCTTGATATTTAACAATATTTTTAAAACATAGTCCATTACGAACAGGAAAATTGTAAAAAATAGGAAAGAATATTGGACAAAAACTGTGAAAGGAATTCACTCCAACGTACATAACTTTCAATTTGCAGCTGATTACGTACTTAACAAATATTTTTGCTCGAAATCCGCACATATAACAAAATAAATGAATCAAAATTTATTTCAAGCCGCATATATCCATTGTTCACCAGCAGGAATCAGAACTGAAACAAATAATTTCTTTTATTAAAGATGAATCAGAACAATATGCAGCATTACTGTATATTAAGGCAAAACGACGTTGGTTCTTTGTTGGAAAAGTTTTCTTAATAATTATGATTTAATGATTCTGCAGCTGCATAATAACTTTTCATAAGAATAAGATGGCTGTTATTGTGTTGAAATTGGACATCTATTATTATGCTGTAAGGGTTATTCGTCATACAGTGTTAGTATGTGATTGTGTCATTATTGACTGTATTTTTCTAGTGTTTTTCCCTTTGTTTCAGGTACCCACTTAGCAACAAATACAACACCCAAACAACAAATGCTGATGAATTGACATATTGAATATCAAAACCGTTTCAGAAAGCCTTTCATTGATATTATACCAAGAGGCATAAAGACATCAACAAATACGGCATAAAGACATCAACAAATACAAGTAGCACATAATTATACATTGTGAATGCTATTGAGGCAGAGCCCATGTGCATCCACAACAAGCTGCCACTTCCACTACTTGAATTTTCTAATACCATTGTTATCTAATTCTCTAATCACTTTTATATTATTTGATTGTTCACTGACATAACTAAACGAATAAAAGCAGCCCAGGTTATATAAAATTCTATATTTTGATGATTTCCTATAAAACTTTCAATACTAATATCTCTCTTACTGCATTTGCATTGTAACAATATTTTCATCACACAATCGTCCTAAATATATCGGGAACTCATGTAAAATAGAATCAAGTCAAACACATCTTGACTATTAAAATATAAAATCCAACATATAGACACAGAAAAATCACATAAACACCTTTGTCCATTCATACAATACAACATATCTTGCCATGTAAACTAAACGTTCAAATCATGAAGTTAACTGTCACATTTGAATATCATCATTTTTGCATTGAGATTGGAAATTAAAGCCTCTTAAGAGATTAGCTATTCGGTTTAGGTGAATATAAACTGAAAAGATGAAAGCTTCTAAACCCAAATTAACAAACAATATCACAAATCAGAAGCTCAAAACAATAGAAAAAAAAATCGAAGGATGGAAGACATTAACCATTGTTGAGTAACTACAGGAAGAATTGAAGGATAGGAACCAAAGAAGAAACGAATCGCAGGAAGAATCGAAGGTGCGGGGACGAACCAATGAACTATCCAAGAAGTGGAGACAAAGGAAGAGGAGGCAGCTAGAAAATTAAGGATCTCTGTAAGGTAAGGTAACTTAGGGATTCAGGGAAGGATACGATTATATATAAATAAAGGTGAAACTGTGAGTTTTAAAAATTTCGATCGGTTTGATTCCTTTGGTTTTTCAATTTTAAGAACCGAATCGAACGGATTAAATTGATTTTCTATTTCGATTCAGAACCGAACGAACCAAAAACCAAATTAACCAAACCAAATAGATCAAAATCCATTCAGTTCGGTTCGATTCTTGATTGCGATTCTGTTCTGCACACCCCTAGTGGGCACAGTCTTGGAATAAGATTTTTTAACTCTTGCCCTTAAAAAGTGTCTAGAGAAGAAAGAAAATGAACTCTCAAAATTGTAGTATTGGGTAGCCAAATCCTTAAAAATCCTTTGTGCAAGTTTCTCTATACTATCTTTATTTGCTTCTAAGTTTTCCAATATCCAAAATTGATCTAAACAAAAATTTTGGATTATGTTAATATGTTATGTGATTTGCGAAAATCTAATTTTCAAAAGAAAGCATTATTTTTTTTTGGAAGCAGATCAGTTCTCCAAATTGTAAGAGAAATTCTAAAATCTAGCTACAAGCTCTTTTAATTCAGAAGAGAAGTATTATGCAACTTCAGAAGAAAGATTTTATATGTAAATTGTTCTATCTATTTGTTCTATTCATTATACACCTAGTCAGAACAAAGCTCCAAATCAAAAGTGCATATATTGTAACACTCTCATATAACCTGGGAGGAAAATAGAAGTGCTACTAAAGAGTTAAAACTAATTATATACAAACTCATCTACAGACAACATGTAATTAATTAAATCTTGACTTCAAAATTAAGATTCACTATCTATTTTACTCTACTTATATGCCTACCTTTACAGGCCAAATTATAAATACTTTTTTAAACTTTACTTATGATTACATATGATGTAAAAAATTCGTATACTTGACTACCTATATTATAGCTTAATACACGTTTTACATTTTGTATGCCACAAATTAACAAGTTACATTCATTGCCTACTCCTTCGGGAATCTTCATTATCCTTTCCCATCCTTCACTTCGAGTGAGACCTCGATCCCATACCTATGTTGTGGAAAGGAAACCCACATGCTATGTTCATACTTAGTGGAGTGCTTTTCAATATAGATAAATAAACAAATATCTGTTTTTAGTAAAAATAGTTTTAATCTTAAAGATAAAAAAGACATAAGATATATTTTGAATGCTATGATCCACCCTATTTTTTTTTTCTTTTATATCACAAGTTCATATCCTTAAATACTTTTTATGTTAATGTATATATTTATAATCCTTTTATTTTTCAAGATATAACTCAATCACAAACACCGAAATTTGTTCTTTACCAATTAGCATGCATTTACATTTTATGTCTTATACTTAAGTAATATTACTCTTATGTATACATACCTACCAATTTTGTATTCATACTTATCTTTAAGAAGCTAATCATAACAAAATATATTTGTAATTTGGGCAAATGTAACTTTATGTCAGGTTTCATACAATAGGTTATCTTAGACACTTGAGCACTTATTAGTTCTAACAGGATTTGTTTCGGACTTGAAATATGTATTCTAAACTTTCTACGTATCTCTAAAATGGAAATCAAAACCACGTAGTTTTACCCACTAATTCCTTATCATGTTAACTTTTAGAGACAATTTTAAGTAGTATATCATCAGTGTATTGGCATCTATATAGAATTCTAATTTCAAACTATCATACTTAAGCTTCTAAACTTTGTATCCAAGTGCCAATCTCAGTTACTTTATCTATTCCTGATTTATTACCTACAATATCCTATTATTAGTTACTTACATTTTATTTTTCTCAACCTTGTTGTATATATTACATGTATTTGTTACTGTACTAAGTAAAATAGTACATGCTAGCTTCATTTCTTATTCACATAATAGTAAAAAAACGGTAGAATAGCGAGAAAAATGGAATTCATTGCTAAATGCACCATATAGTGACAACATTGCAATAAAAAATGAATTTCATCGCAAATATTGGAAGAGTTAGTGGAAAAACAAATATTGCAACAATTTAGCGAGAATAAAATCTTATTGTTGCTAATATTAAGCGCCAAAATTTTAGTGCAAACAATCTTGAGGACTAAAGTAAATTTGGCATGAACATTGTTGTCGCAAATTAGCGAGATCTTTGTTGTAGTTAAACCGGCAATAACAATACTGTCGCTAATTTAGCAAAATACACTAGCATGTAGTTGAATATTAGTCCGTTAATATAGCTAAATTGATGAGAATATTGTTGTCTCTAATTAGCAATAACATGGATGTAGCTAAATTAACAACGCTACAAGAAAATCTGAAAATAGCAACGAAATTGATTCCGTTGCTAAATTAGCAACGAAAAATATATTTCGTTGCTAAATTTGGTTAAGTTTTGCCAATTTAGCAACGACAATATATTTGGTTATTTTCTATTGCTAAAAGTGGAGGAAATTATTGGCGCCACAATTTAGCAACAAAAATTAGCAATGGAATCCCTAAACCGTTGCTAAAAAAGGGACCAACGGTTGGTTGAGAAATTTTGGAACGAAAAATAGCAACGGAAAAAATTTTCGTTGGTAAAATTGCAACCGAATTTAAATTCCATTGCTATTTTAGCAACGAAAATTGAATTCGGTTGGTATTTTTGGTGCCAAAGAGGTGGCAAAATTTTGGGATAAAAAATACCAACGGAATTTTTTTTCGTTGGTAAAATAGCAACGAAATTTTAATTCGGTTGCTATTTTACCAACGGAAAAAAATTCCATTGGTATTCGGTTGCTAAATTACCAGAGTTGGAAAAATTCAGTTCCAAATTAGCAATGGAAATCAGATTCCGTTGCTAAATTAGCAACCAAATAGAATTCCGTTGCTAATTTATATTTTCAATTAAAAATAGCAACGTAATTCATTTTCGTTTGCTAAAATTGCAACAGAAAGCAACGGAAATATTATTCCGTTGCTATTTTACCAACTGAAATAAATTCGGTTGCTATTTTCATTTTTGCCATATTGCCTAGGTATAAATAGACCTTTTTGATGTTCTTTCATTTTTTTTGTGAGCCGCAATCACTTACCCATTTTCTTTTCTATTCTCCTCTGTTTCTCTCTCTTTCTCTCAAACAAGAATACCAGGTGTAGCACTTCCTCTAAGTAGCCTCTCGTTTCATCTCCTCCGTCTTCATCATCTAAAAGATTTGAGGTTTGTATGCGTTATTGTTGACCCTTTTTGTTGTTTTATTTTATTCATAATGGTTTTAGTTTTTTGGGGTTTTGATTTAACTATTTTCATGTTGGTGGGATGCAAGGCGGCGGTGGAGGCTTCATCGTCAACTAATAATGAGATAATTTTCGATTTAAGTGAAAAATAATGATAATTTTTAATTCTTGTTTGAATGAATTAAGTTGGTTACTGTTATGGATATGGATGGTGTAGTATTCATGTTATTATTTAGGAACAAGAATACCAGATGCAACTTTCTTAGACCCAAGACCCTCTCAGTTCTATTTTCTTAATCGGTGTCTTTTCTTGCTGTTCATTGAGGAAATTTTGGTGTTTATTTTGATGGGTAACGGTTTGAGTTTTCCATTTTTGCAGAGCGTACTTTTATTGTACTTGATAAGGATTTGGTAGAGGGAGATTTTGCTCATGGAAGTCCCCATATGGAAGGTAAGTTCTATTTTACTTAATTTTTATTTTGTATCTTCGTTAGGAGCGTGACTTTTGCTTTCAATAATTGAAATATATTTCTTTCAATTGATATTTTTGTTGCTTCTTTCATAAAGTTAGGAACTTGATATTCGTTATGGTGGAATTAATGGTTTTGCAGACTACTCTTTGTATATTTGCAATAAAATATGTGTATTTGAATTTGTAAACCTGTATTTGTTCATACACATTATGAATCGAAGGAATGCACTAAATTGCAGTCTCACTATTTTCTTGTGATAGTAAAGGATCAATTCTCATTGACATTTGCAGATACCACAAAATAATTAATTATTTTCTTATTTAGAGAATAATTAATTATTTTCTTATTTAGCAGTTCAGAGCATGACATCATAGACTTAAATGTGAATAAGCATCCTTGTTATTCCTAATTGAAAAGGTATTGTATCTAGGATGCTTTTGTGCTTGCCATGTATAGAAGACTAGCTTGCTTAAATATTCTTCATACTTTATGGACAAGGCATGTCGTGTTTATCTATTCTGAGAAATTAATAGTGTGCCAATTTTTCAGCCATGGTAGGTGATAACCTTAATTTTAATGTTTGTTTTCTGGATAATTTTATGTGTTTTAGTGGCTCATCTTGCATGCTTTTAGTGTTTTTAGTGTTAAAATATTTTTTATTTGTTCATTTTAGTTATTTTGATAAATTTAAAGTTTTTGGGTGATTAATGGTCTTAATTTGCATTTTATGCAGGAAATTTTTGCTAAGGCACGGCTGAGACAAACTGTCCCAGTCGTGTCCAACACATAAGTCAAAACTCACCGTTTCACCAAAGGTTACGGCTGAGACAACCTGTCCCAACTGTGGCTATTGTAGCCTGCGAACACGTTTTGATCCAGAAGCTCGCCGCGGCTGATACAAAACTATCTTAGCTATGCCCAAAGTAACTTACCACTCTGTCTTCTTATGTCGCAGCTGAGACAAAAGTGTCCCAGCCGTGTCTTCCTGGATAGGTCTATAAAAGCTGTGGAATTTCCTGTTTGAAAGGGGGGTCTTTTCCCAGGGTTTCGTGTATAGGGTGTTTAAGGAGAGAAAAACATAGTTTCTTATGGGAGAAGAGTTTTTCATACTTAGGATATAGTTTTACTTGTATAAATCACTCTTTTAGCTTAGTTTTACTTCAAGAATACAAAGATAGTCATATTTTCAGTTGTTTGTTAGAAGATTACAGCTTACAAACCAGGTGCAAGTTGGAGAAGAAGAGAAAAAGCTTCATCAACTTAAAATCTTCAGCTTCAAATGGGTTTTATAGTTTTCACTCTTACTTTATTCATCTTTTACATTATGGATAATGAGTAGTCCTTTTTGTTGCTTGGGGAAGCTTTGAATCCACTACTCACAATGTAAATATTGGGCATATTTTGATTTTTACATGAATGAATGGTCTATTTCACTATTACTTATTTATATTTCATGATTTTTCAATCTATTAAGTTATTTTCCATACATGGATGAATGGTCTTCATCATATGTCCTTGATGTGTATTGAGCCTAGTGGATTGGATTCTATGAATGATTTTTCTCAGTTTTTATTTCATGAATGCTGTATATTTTAGACGGCTCCGGAATGGGATTCTAGATGTGCAGAATTTGTGAATTAGGACTAGAGTGTGGAGTGAAATAGATGGATTTCCTAACAAGATCTTCAGGAAAGAGCATAAATAAGATCTTCCACCATATTGGAAATTAACATTTGAGAAGCATAGCATGAATTTCCTAACATTTTATTTCTGAAGGATTTTAAAGCTAATGAATTTAAAGTAAAAGAGAAAATACGAAAATTAAAAAATATATTGTGAAATAAAGGCTTTTAAAGCTAATTAACTCAAGAACATATTTTTGTTCGTCATTTAAAATGTATTTTTCATTTGTGTACATCCAATGCTTGTATTTATATTGAAAGATATGTTGTTAGAACTGTTGACTAACCAGGTATCTTGTTATAATTATATATGATCAGTCTGATTGCTTCTATAATGGTGGGTGGACAAAGGATTTACGGAGTATTATTGATCATATAAATTGTCAGTATCCTGAAACTCCTCTATATGTTGTTGGGACTAGACTTAGTGCCAATATTCTGGCAATGAGAAAATTATTTACCTGATCCTTCTCCTGCTGTCCTGCATATGCAAGCTATTAGTATAACTTTAAGCATAAAGGAAGCTAAGTCATCTTAACAGACTAATTTACTTGTGAGATTGTTGTACATTAGATTCCATTTCTAAAGTTATTTACTTCTAATTTCGTAAAATGTGGAAAATGGAATAGCCAATGCTTGATCTCAATTAAAATATAAAAAATTGTTTAATTGTATAGGAGTCCAGGATATCGATTTTCCTGTTGATGGCCTTTGTGGCTTTAACTTTTGGAAAAATCAAAGGTCAGTGCATAATCCAAAGTTTTTATATATAAACTTTCTTTACATGTTTGTGAAGGACAATATTGATTCTTGCCTCATGGATGTTAATGTTTCAATGTGCAACTACACTAAATTATGCAATTTGTTTCCTTAACATTTATACAATTTTGTGCTTACTGTAAGTTAACATGTATTATTCTTCTCTTTTCTCAATTTGCCAATGTCAATTTACATATCTTAGTTGATGGAATGTCTAGACACATTTCTGGAGTTGTGTCCTAAAAGATGAGTGATCGAAATAAATCATATATGCATATTGTTTTAACTTTGTTTTGTCGTTTGTAAACGAAGTTGTCTGCTATTGACAGGAAGCAAGAGCTTTACTGGGAAGAGTTTTCTAATATCTCATTTATACATGATGTTACTTTGCTGTTTGAAGCAGTCCTTCTGAAAGCAAAATCATTACAACATCTTGGAAGGTTTAATGGTACTACCCATTTTAAATTTTATATGTGAATTGCTATCAGATACTTTTTTTTTTTATTTTATTATTTCATTAATACTTTACTGCTTTTTTCTTTTAACTTTGTGCACTTTTCATTGTATGATACAATATAAATATTCTAATAGGATATATAAATATTCTAATAGGATTAGTTGTGCCAGAACACGGACAATACTAGATAGATTTAAGTACCAATATTATTATGTATCCATATATATATGATTTGTGATTAATAGGTTTTATTTAGTACTGAAATTTTCCCTCAATTTTGCCCCTCACATATAAATATTCTAATAGGAATAGTTGTGCCAACTTGATATTATGGGAATATCAAATTAGCTAAATTCAGGTGTTTAAGTGAACAAGGTTATTAAGTTGGAGTGTTAATTTAATTATTTATTCTTACAACAAGATCTTATTTTTCTTGACTCTTAAATAAATAAATAATAATAATAATAATAATAATAATAATAATAATAATAATAATAATAATAATAATAAATGAGGAAGACAAAACTATTATTAGAACAAGACCCTAAAGTTATGGCACTAAAAAGCCAATCTAAGCAACGTCACGTATTGCTTTGAGCCCCCAATTCTTGCCTTTCTTAACATTCTTTTCCCACTTGTTTAGTTTTTAATTCCAATTACATCATTTTCTATCCAATAATAATGAAATTTAAATTAACAACTACGCATACACATGTTAAATCTAAATTTTGCAAGTTACAATTTCCTGTCCATTTTCAATATTCGGACCCACCATCGAAAAATTGGCCAAGCCTTGTTATATAATTCAAGAAAGATTATAGTGAAAAAAAAAATAAGAAGAATGTGTGACATTATTTGGATATAGATAAATATATATTTGATTTTATTAACTTATTAATAAATTCGTCAATTAAATTTTAATAATATAAAAATTAGTTATTTGATTACTTTTTGGACTTTTATAAGAGCTATATATATATATATATATATATATATATATATATATATATATATATATATATATATAGTTAAAACCTAGATCTGAGAGTTTGAACAGGCCCATAGTTAAATTAAAAATACGTTTATCATGTGCTAAATCAACTAAATAATTTTTTTTTAACTGATAAATTTGATTTTTAGTTATGGCTATATGTTTGGCAACAATTTCACACAAGGAGCCAAGTGATGGTTGGTGAGGGAGTAGGTTCAATTTTTGCAACAATATGGTTTTGGTCCTGGCACTTTTTCGTGCATGAAACTTTCATATCCGTTTGGTGGGTTCGTGCAGTTGTTGTTTGTGGAGCTGCTGCTTTTTTATTTTGTTTTCTATCATATCTTTTCCGCTATTGCTTCACCAACTTACCATAACAAATTATATATATATGGATACATAATAATATTGGTACTTGAATCTAAGTTTTTATATATAAACTAAGTGTAATGGAGGGAATTTAATATATGGCTCATCTCTAATGCCTCCTTTTTTCTTAAAAATCTTATTTTTATTAGCAACTTGGTAAATTTCTAAGCACTTGACTGAAATTTAAGAGTTAAATTTCATTTTCATAGCCTAGATTAGTATTACTTAGCATATGACACCTTTTGAATTTTCTTCTCTCTAGGAAAGCAATAGTTCATTCTTACTTGCTCATTTGTATACATAGAATTAAAAAAAAAATGCAGAATTTTTGATACATAACAATCAATTGTTGTGTGGCTGACATGTATTTTGAAAATATTCTTACAGAAGCTGCTCAATCTTGCAAAGTTATTCTGGACATTGTTGAAACTTCATTACCAGAAGGCTTCAAAATAGGGTCAGTTGACGACGGCCATGAAGACATATAGAGATATTCTCAGTATTCATGTTCAAAATAAAAGCTTTGGCTATGCAAAGAAGTCATGTAAGATGTGTCCTTTGTTTTACAGACACCATTATTAATTTAAACATGCATGATATTTAATTTATTAGGTAGTCAGACCAATATCAAATCATTTTCATATATATTAGTTTTTCATTCTGTCTATTTACAAAGGAAGCTAGTGTTATCCCTAGGCCTTGGTTCAGGGGATATAATATGTGTGAGTGTTGGGGTGTGTGTGATTCTCGGTGGTTTTGTAATGAATTATCTATATGTATTTTGCATAAAAAATAATAATTAAAAAAATTATAATAAATTTTAGTGACAGAATGGCGATGAAAATTTCGTCGTAAATATTTTTTATAATACTGGCTAAAAATAGCAACGGAACTGTCAATTCCGTTGCCAAATTGGCGAGAACAATGTTGTTGCTAATTTAGCAAAATATATTAGCATGCAATTGAATATTAGTTCCATTCAGATAGTGATGACAAAATTCCTTTCTAAATAGTAACGACAATTGTTCTCGCTAAAGTATAGTAAAGTAATGACAGTAAAGTTATCACTAAAGTAGCGATGATAATCTTGTTGCTTATAGCTAATTAATTAATTAATGAAAAATTAACTACAATTTTTTTGTTAGCCAAAATTTAGTAAAGTAGCTAGTTCTTGCTAATATATAGCATCCAATATTTATTTTAGTAGGATGAACAATGAATTTAGCAGGAAGTAATTGAAAATTGCTAGTCTCTTTTTCTTTATCGATCTACGTAACCTGCATCTCTCATTTTTTTTATCTCTGGTGCTCTCTTTGGTAGTGCAATCTACACTGGCCATTTCTACTAGCAAAATTGCCATCAATGTCGTGATTTCTCATCCCTATTAAGGTATTTTTTGCATTTTTTAAATTTTTTTCTGTGTTAAAGGTCATATTTTTTCTGAAGTGTTAGAGATTTTTTTTGCTTCTATTACTAATTTTTCTTCATTCTTCCTCCTTCCTTTGTGTCTTTCTAGAAAATCCCTTCAAAATCTCAATAAAAAGCAAGCTTGTGTCTTCATTTCATATTTATTCCAATAACCCATCTCCTAATCCAATAGAAATTATATTGATTCCTTCATCTCACACCTCAAGCAACTACAAGATCCAGAGGCAGTCATTTCTCTTCTTTTCTCTCTTTATTTAGCTATTTTTATTTGGAAATTTATTTTTATTTTGCATTCTCTGATCTATATTGTGCTTGGTTGCCAAGAAAATATAGGCACTAAATATTCTTTCATTTTTTCTATATAGACAGTGTACATCATTGATTCTTACTATTTTCAGTGCCGTGATTTTGAATTAGACAATGGGTTTGTATTTTTTATTTTTTGGTGTGTATATAAGTTTTGAGAATCTAATTTAGGTAAAATAATGACAGTGATAGCGATAGGAATTAGGATATTCTTATTCTTTTCCTTTTGCCCTTGTTTCATTTGAACTTCTAATGCTAAGTTAAAAAATTATTGCGCACTACTTGATTCTCTCTAATCTAATTTTTAAATCCCGATTGATTTTCATTTCGAGTTTAACTCCAGCATGTTTTAGTAAAGTGCTTACATTTATTTATGTCTAAATTTGGTTTTATCGATGAACACCTGTTTTGCAATGTTGCACAATAGTTGCATTAACATTCATCATTCATTTTTTTAGGCTAAGTCTTGACATCTGCCTTATTTTATTTGGGGATAAATCATCATTTAAATTTTCCCCTAAGCATAGAAAGAAGAAGGTTGTCCACAAGTTATCCAATTTGTAAACTCAATAGGCAAAGCCTGATTCTATTTAAGGTTTTTTATTTTTCCTCTACATTGAGATTAGTTCTTATTTATATATCTTTATTTTATTCTATTTATTTTTAATCAAATTCTTATTTTTTAATTGCTCATTGCTTTCTTTTCATGTGGTGTATATATTTCAATTTTTTGCCACAACATTCATGACCTTATTTATGTTATTATAAACATTTTAACTTTTCTATTGTCGTAAGTGAGTTTACTTAGCGTCTACTATTATTTTTGTGTTTCTAATTACTGTGATTCCTTGTAGATGAATTGAAAGAGGTAAAAGAATATGCAAGCGTAACACCTTTTAATCTATTACTTAAGATATTAAATCCTTTATGCGTGAGATTTTTAATGCTGTAATCCTATTAACATCCCTTCATAGATTTTTAGCAAAGATGTTCATTCTACAAATATGGAATACTAATTACGATAACTAAAATTAGGGAACTTTGACACTTGAAATTGAAAGTGAAAAACAAAGCAATGCTTGAGGGATCAATATGTAATGCTTACATTGTGGAAGAGGCATCACACTTCTGTTCACATTAGTTTGGACCATAAGTTATGTGTCAGAGGAAAAATGTCCCTTGTAATGATGATG